>CABEGB010000832.1:0-196980 GCA_901521435.1 Crematogaster levior | reverse complement strand
GCAGATAGAATAGGCCAAAATAGAAGGATTGTCACGTATTATTTTGTAATTTTTGCAATATTTATTTCGTAATTAATTATAACGTACAAGCCAATAAGTGCACGGGAAACCGGTAGGCGGGACTCTATAGAGATGTCATATGAAAGATGGGTGTCGATGTAAAAGAAAAATGGTTTACTTCTTAGCAACGAGTAACAACTGTATAACAACTGATTTTGAGAGGCGGAGTTACGAGCGCCGTATGACAGCGCCGTGACTTTATGACGTGAAATTATCACGTGGCGAATAAATGAGCAGGCGCTATCATTTCCTCACCACCTTGTGGTAGATAGCATGGTGCGTTTTTTTTATAGTGGTATCCCCAGTAGGCCTAATCCACTCTCATTATTTAAAATTGTTCAAAGTGCCGTCCTCTCTCTCGTAGACAGAGTTCGGCCCTTCGAATATCGCGCGTAGCGTTATACGCCATTTCTGGCGTAATGGTATCGAAGGCCGCAACAATAGCTTCACGTACCTCGTTTTCTCTACGCCGGTGTTCTACCAGATTTTTTATATGCCCCCCACACAAAAAATCTAAGATGTTTAAGTCTGGTGACCGTGCCGGCCAGGTGATCGGACCGCCACGGCTCATACACCTACCTGGATAATGCGCGTCTAGAAAATCGCGTACCTGTCGGCAGAAGTGTGCAGGAGTTCCGTCGTGCTGGAAAATCAGCTGTGTCTGCATATGAAGAAGCACATCGGCGAGAAGCACTGGCAACTCGTTGCTTATAAAATCCGCGTATATTTCGCCATTCAAACGCGGCGGGAGAAGATACGGACCGATAGTACACGCACACGCTGATAATGGTACGGGTGCAAAGCGTTCACACGTAAAGTGCAATGCACCGCGTACCGCGAGAGTTCCAGGTCGCGCGCTGCGCGACGCACGCTCGTCCCCGGGTCTTCCTCGAATCTGTCGAGGATCCTCTCCTCGTCTCGAACACACTAGATAACGCACTAATAACGCAATAGACCACCAGCTGGTCCACGGTTGTGCACCAAACACCCACTTTCATGTAACTTTTGCACTGCACTTAAGATAACACGTCCCGACGGATATCGTGCACGTGCGAGGAATCGATCCGCGTAAATACGAGCTGCGAGATGCGCATTTTCGCCCGCTAGCCCAAAGACAATTATCGTGTCCGTGTACTTCTGTGGAGTAAATCTCATTTTTGTTGCAAATGAGCACCACGCGCATGCAAATATTTCACGCGACTGCAGACGTCGTGTCCGTCGGATCAGACAAACAGCGATCATAAGCGATCATCTTTTGTCTATGATCGCTATCTCCTTTTTCATCCGCTGCGTGTATCCGACGGACACGACGTCTGCAGTCGCGTGAAATATTTGCATGCGCGTGGTGCTCATTTGCAACAAAAATGAGATTTACTCCACAGAAGTACACGGACACGATAATTGTCTTTGGGCTAGCGGGCGAAAATGCGCATCTCGCAGCTCGTATTTACGCGGATCGATTCCTCGCACGTGCACGATATCCGTCGGGACGTGTTATCTTAAGTGCAGTGCAAAAGTTACATGAAAGTGGGTGTTTGGTGCACAACCGTGGACCAGCTGGTGGTCTATTGCGTTATTAGTGCGTTATCTAGTGTGTTCGAGACGAGGAGAGGATCCTCGACAGATTCGAGGAAGACCCGGGGACGAGCGTGCGTCGCGCAGCGCGCGACCTGGAACTCTCGCGGTACGCGGTGCATTGCACTTTACGTGTGAACGCTTTGCACTCGTACCATTATCAGCGTGTGCGTGTACTATCGGTCCGTATCTTCTCCCGCCGCGTTTGAATGGCGAAATATACGCGGATTTTATAAGCAACGAGTTGCCAGTGCTTCTCGCCGATGTGCTTCTTCATATGCAGACACAGCTGATTTTCCAGCACGACGGAACTCCTGCACACTTCTGCCGACAGGTACGCGATTTTCTAGACGCGCATTATCCAGGTAGGTGTATGAGCCGTGGCGGTCCGATCACCTGGCCGGCATCGGTCACCAGACTTAAACATCTTAGATTTTTTGTGTGGGGGGCATATAAAAAATCTGGTAGAACACCGGCGTAGAGAAAACGAGGTACGTGAAGCTATTGTTGCGGCCTTCGATACCATTACGCCAGAAATGGCGTATAACGCTACGCGCGATATTCGAAGGGCCGAACTCTGTCTACGAGAGAGAGGACGGCACTTTGAACAATTTTAAATAATGAGAGTGGATTAGGCCTACTGGGGATACCACTATAAAAAAAACGCACCATGCTATCTACCACAAGGTGGTGAGGAAATGATAGCGCCTGCTCATTTATTCGCCACGTGATAATTTCACGTCATAAAGTCACGGCGCTGTCATACGGCGCTCGTAACTCCGCCTCTCAAAATCAGTTGTTATACAGTTGTTACTCGTTGCTAAGAAGTAAACCATTTTTCTTTTACATCGACACCCATCTTTCATATGACATCTCTATAGAGTCCCGCCTACCGGTTTCCCGTGCACTTATTGGCTTGTACGTTATAATTAATTACGAAATAAATATTGCAAAAATTACAAAATAATACGTGACAATCCTTCTATTTTGGCCTATTCTATCTGCACTCTTCGGCTTTTCCAAAATGTTTCAGACACCCTGTATATAAATATAAACATTAAAAATCATAATTAAAAAAACAATTTAAATATTATGTGTGTATATACATGTGTGTGTGTGTGTGTGTTTAGAGAAAAATGTATTAACAACACTACCTAACAGCTATGTAATTGAAAACTTTGTTAATTTTGTTAACTTTGTTAATTTAATAACAATATTAAAGTAAAATAGACATTCTTGTTTTAATAAAATGTTATTTGTTTTTATTGTTATTGAATCAATGACATTATTTTTAATAAATTTTAATTTAATTAATATTGTTAGTAAATTAACAAAATTTTTAATAATATGAAATGCTGTTAATACATAATTTTTTCCTCATATAGACAAATGTTTTAATTATAAGTTTTTCAAGTTTTAATGTACTTTATAAATATAAATTTAAAAAAAATGTTATTTTGCATGTCTTAATTTTTTCTGTTAGTAATTTTTGGGAATCTCAATTTTTTCGGAAAAAAATTAAGAAGCGTTTAATTTGTACAATTCATTGATATTAATTTTGTTTTTTTTTTCAAAATTATATTTTTGAGAAATGAATTTATAACTTAAATATTATATACATTTTTTAAATCAGCGTTTCTTTATATGTGTGCGAACTGCAATTAAATTTCAATTATGTAATATAATATTTGTCGATAGTTTTATCACATTTTATACAATTTGTGTGTGTGTGTGTGTGCGTCCGTCTGTCAGCTGCGTGCGTGTGTGTGTGTGTGTGTGTGTGTGTGTGTGTGTGTGTGTGATATACGATATATTATGCAACGTTATAATGAATTATTTATTTGTAAGATAATAATATATCAAAACTCTCTTTCGCCGGTGAATATTAATAAACGGAATTCAAATTTTTCTTTCGACCTGTCTGATTAATTTTATTCTTAACTATTAACACTACGTTTCGACCGATAATAATATTTATATAACAATATATGCGTATTTTTATTAAAAATTTTTAATACATATTATATATTGTCAACTAAAAATTTGAGACTATTAATTGAAAATGTCTACTTTGAAGCGAAATCAAATTTACACACACACGCACACAAGCATGCACGCACACACACACACACAGGGGGTGTGATAATAAGTGCAACACATAAAGAATAGGTAGGGAGTGTTAATTGAATAGAAAAGTGCCATCATCATATATCGTTTTATGATTATTGCAATAAATAATGAGTTTTAATAAATAATAATTTGTTAATTAATAAATATCTGCAAATTAGTGTACGTTCACGATTTGAGAAGAAGAGTGAGAAGAATCGACTCAGCATTTATGGTATGGTTGCTACGTAGCGAGGCTTCTGAGAGCAGTACCGTAAATAAATAAATACGGTTATATATATGAATCACGCGTGCTATTGGCTGCGTTCAGCAGCAGAGCAGATCAGTGAGCGATCAGTGATTATTGGTCCTTTCTGTTAGATCCCGAAATTTAGACCAATTATGTTGACGCATTAAAAAGAATTACTCAACTGTTGAGTCTGCTGAACGCACCCATTGTTGTTAGACTTTAAGACGTACCCAAGGAGTACACATTGCAGTAGAAATGACATCATTTTGACATGTTGACCAAAACATGATGTATTGTAAATTTGATCAATATGATGTCAAAGTGACACAATTTTGATTACGATGTGTCCCTTGGCTACATATAGATACAAGTCATGACTGTATATATCATACACATGACTTATTTGTTCATTTTAATTAATTAATTAATACAATTAATTAATTAATTGTAATTAAAATATTGTATGTTTATAAGTTAATTATGTACATATGACTTATGTCTTAATTAACTGTATAACAATTAAAACACATATATGCATATTATCTCGTAATTGTATTATAACATATTTTATATTTATTATATTTATTTTATATTTATTAAACATGTAATAGGAGTACAGGATATTCCTGAGTATAATAAGATTGCAACATAAATAAACAAAAGTGCATGACTTTTTTTATAAAATAGTTCTTTAAGTATACATAAGTATTGGTGTAACCAATAATAAGGGTGCGTTTCGATTTATTTCATTTCATCATATAACATTTTCAATTAATTATATAATAAATAAAGTCTCAAACTTTCAACTGGCAATATAATGTCATGTGCATGCAAGTATAATATTAATCCTTCGCATACTACCGACACACAAACAGGTGATTCTTGTGACTAACACTTATGATTGTCATACTTTAAAACTTTAAAAAGCTTTATAAAAAATTGACGTGCATGCTTTTATCACTTAACTTTTCATGAACTTTCATGTTACAATCTATTACCTTCGAATTTCGGGTTACCTTGTATATTAACTGAGAGGGTTTCCGGATGGATGCTCCGTGCATGTTGGGCACTTTGCCGACGTTTCGCAACATTGCAGCTTGCATCATCAGGGCTAGGAGCTCCGATTCTGAGCTCTCTTCGGTTGCGGTAGTCCTTATATACCTCCGTTGTTCCTGGTGGGGAAAGGGGGGGGTTAATTTGGTCAGCCAATCAGAATGTTTTAATTGATCGGCCGGTCAATTAAAAAACCGGAGGACGGTATGCCAAATAGGATTTCCTTGAAGACCTTTGTCACGGTTGAGGTTGTCAGGATGTTTCAAAATTTCCAGAACTTCACGATATTTTCTGGCGAAATAGCTTTGTGAAGGGACCAGTATGGTAGATTTATCGTACTGCACGGAATGTCTCCATCCAGTGTTCAGCTAAGGCTGATTGAGAAAATTGGCTGTATTTGGCACACCGCTGGTGTTCCTTGATCCGTGTACTGATCTTCCTCTCGGTTTCTCCTATGTATACTTTTCCGCAGGCGCAAGGTATTTTGTACACACCTGGTGTTTCAGGCGTAGTCTTTGATCCTTGGGATTTGAGAATAATTGAGAAATCTTCGTTTGGGGTTTAAAGATCACTCTAATGTTATGTTTACTCAAAATTCTGCCTATGCGCTCCGTCGTACCTTGAAGATACGGAAGGACAGTCGTCTTTTTCTTTTCTCTCTCTTCATCTAGTGTTTCGGTGTCGATGAGACTACAGATTTTGTTCTTCAATCTCTTGGTTGTCTGATTGATGCTCTTGCTGTTGTACCCATTCTTAGTCAAGGCCTGATTAAGATGTTTTAATTCTTCATCCAGGGAAGTTGGCTCAGAGATTGTGAGAGCTCTGTATATCAACAAACTGATAACCGAATTTTTTTGCGAAGGATGGTGATGGAAGGTTGCGTGAAGATACCGGTCAGTGTGGACTGGTTTTCGGTAAACCTGATGGCCTAAGGTGTCTTCGTTTCTTCGAACCAACACATCTAGAAAAAGGAGTTGGTTCTTTTGTTCTACCTCCATTGTAAACTTAATGTTCGGGTGTTGGGAGTTGAGAAAGGCGAGAAAGAGTGGAAGAGTTTTTCTGCCGTGGCTCCATATAACAAATGTGTCACCCACATATCGGAACCACGTGGAGGGTTTAAGGGGTGCGTTTTTCAGGATTTCGTTTTCGAAATGTTCCATGAAGATGTTCGCAATGATAGAGGAAATAGGGGATCCCATTGCTGATCCAGAAGTTTGTTCAAAGAATTCTCCTTGAAACTGGATGTAGATCGAAGTTAGGCAATGTTCTATTAATGGAAAGAGGTTGGCAGGGAGTCTATCGGACTTTTTAATAATGTCCAATGTATCCTGGACTGGGACATTTGTGAACAATGAAACCACATCAAAACTTATTAGGATGTCATTGGGTTTTGTTTTGATTTTTGCAATTTTACTCACAAAATCGATAGAGTTCTTGATGTGAGAATCATTGAGACCAGTGAGTTCTTGGAGAGGTTTAGTGAGGTAGCGGGCTAATTGGTAGGTGGGTCCACCAATATTGCTTACAATGGGTCGTAGGGGCACTGATTCTTTATGAATCTTGGGAAGACAGTAGAGTTTGGGAGCCGAGGATTCCCGGGGGATTAGGTATTTAAAAGTTTCAGGAGGGAGACCTGCAATCTTGAGAAGAGAGGATGTTTTTTTCTCTATGGTGGAGGTTGGGTTGCGTTTAAGTTTTTTATAAACGTTGCAATCCGAGAGCATAGAATTGACCTTATTACAGTAGTCTTCCTTGTCCATTACCACTGTGGCATTTCTTTTATCCGCCGGCAGAATTAGAATGTTATTATTCTGTCTCAAATTTCGGAGTGCCAAGCGTTCTTCTCTGCTGATGTTTTGACTGGGAAGTTTTGCGGAGGATGTTGACTGACCGTTGTCTAATGTTGTTGCTTGCTTAGGGTGGGAGGTGGAAGATAGCCGTTTCAATTTGACTGATAATTTCTTCCGTAAGAATACTAGTGGGAGTAACCGCGAAATTGTGTCCTTTTGAAAGTACAGAAACTTTGGATGGGGACAAGACCTGACTGAAGGTTCTTGACTGTGTGTGTTGGAGACGGGGTTTCAACCTGTGGAATGATTTTATTATATTTTTCTTTCTGTTTTTGTTTTCTCGCCTCAGCAGAGCGGACAGCTTGTTCGTGTGTAATACGATCAAGTGTTTGCCACAGCTCCGGCTTCAGTGAGTCAAAAAGAAAAAAGTGTAACCTAAAAAGTTTTTGGGAGGTCTCGGCTATGCTTTTCTTAGTTGCCGAGATTCTTTCCTTGACTAACCGTAAAGATGCTTGTCGAATGACTTTTGCCTGGCTGCAGGTTGGCAAAGGTGCGTGTTGGACACTTTGCCGACGCTTCGCAAACATTGCAGCTTGCATCATCAGGGCTAAGAGCAAGGATGCAAGCTGCAATTGACCGGCCGATCAATTAAAACATTCTGCAAGCTGCAATGTTTGCGAAACGTCGGCAAAGTGTCCAACACGCACTTGGCATCCATCCGAAAACCCTCTCGGTTAACGATATCAATGGCCACGAAAGCCATAAAACTAGATTACCTTGTATATTTTAAAACTGACACATTACTATTTTCAAAACCTTGCAAATCAATTTAATAAAACGTTTGTGTAAAAATGTGGATCGTCCCAATTGTGCACATTAGCGATAGACGCTATATTATAAATATAGTGACAATAGATAGGTCTATTAGATTAGAACTAGATTAAGATCCACTAATATAAAGATTATCATAAACGTTTCGCATGTGTTTTCAACTTTCCACGCAAAACGAGATCTATTTCTCATGCTTTCGGAGCGAAACTGCTTTCATCATCGCACATATGTTTACATGAGTTTTATGAATTTTCTACTGTGTTCAATTGTCACTGTGTCCGATTGGCAATGTATTTGATTCGAATTCATCCGATTTATATCCGATTGGTACAATTGAGACTTATTCTAAAAATATGATTAATTAAATTAAAAAATAAATTATAAAAATATTGAATTAAAATATACTTAGCATTTAATTAATTGTTGGAATAATCTTAGTCCGGGTGTGCCAAGTACTTTTGTGTGTCAAAAATTATTATTACATAACAAATCAATATTATTTGGTGCAATAAATTTCTTAAATACAAACAACGTTTTATTCTTAATTAGAAATTCTTAATCTTTTTATATTATTACTTTTGTACAAAACAACTAAAAGAATATTATTTTATTAAGTAATTTTGTTTGTAATTTATTAATATTATTATTTTTTATATATGATTCTCTTTTTAATTAAAATAATATTGTTTTTTTAACAAATCATTTTTTATAACAAGTGCGTATAGTTTGGTATAGTTTTCTTTATTTATCTTTTTTAAAAAGGTAAGTTTTAATATTTTTTACAATATACTTTTTTTCGTCAACCATTCTTACATTTAATCATGTTTTTTACTTTAGTTAGTTAGTTAGTTTAAGTAATCTAGCTACAAATTTATTTATCTTTTCTAACACAAAAGGCTTTTTTTTTTATTCCTAAGAATATTACAATCTGTCCAGTTTAAGGACATTCAGCAATAGATTTGTTTATTTGATAAGTGAGGCTTGCTCAGGATGAGTTCATCAACTCAACCTGATTAATATACGATCCCTGTCTCATCAGACAGTGAGTAGATCTTGTGGAAGTTTCTTTTTTAGTCTTCGAAGTGCAGGTTTGTCTGTCATGAGACAGTTTATGATCTTGTTTTGAGCACAATTTCTTCTTTTACTGAGGATATGTTTAAATCTTGATGCAGTATGTTATTGGGAACAAACCAGGGTACATTCGTGACAATCCTTAGCATTTTGGACTGAAATCTTTGGATTATTTCGATGTTTGGCATAGATGCAGTGCCTCACAGTTGGATTCCATATGTCCATTGATTTGAGTATGGCTTTATAGAGTAGGAGTTTGTTCCCTATGCTTAGTTGTGATTTGTGTCCCATCAGTCAGTACATTTTTCGCAGTTGTAAGCCTAGCTGCTTCCTTTTTGTAAAAATGTGTATCTTCCAGGTGAGCCTCCTATCTAGGTGCAATCCCAGATACTTCACGTGGTCTGCATGCGGTATTTTAACGTTGTTCAGTGTGATGTCTGGGCAATTCCCCTGTCTGTTCGTGAAGGTGACATGTGTAGATTTGGCTTCACTGGCCTTAATTCTCCAATTTTTCATCCAGAAAGATAGTTTGTCAAAGTTATTCTGCAATTTGGATGTGGCAATGACAAGATCGCTATGTGAAGCTAGGATTGCCGTGTCGTCAGCAAAGGTCCCAGTTATGACTGAGCTACTCACAGGCAAATCAGCTGTGTAGTAGATATAGGATTGGTTCCAGCACACTACCCTGTGGTACGCCTTAATCGGATGGAGGTTTGTTACTGCTTCTTCGTATCTGACAAGAAAGAAACGATCTTCCAAATAAGATTTTAGAATTCTATGGTAGACGGGAAGTTTTTGACTGATTTTATAAAGGAAACCCTTGTGCTATACTCGATCAAAGGCCTGTGATATGTCTAGGAAAGCCGCCGAACAGAACTGCTTCCTTTCTGGGACTGGTGGATTTTGTAGGTCAGCCTGTGAACTTGTTCTATAGTTTCATGTTTGTACCTGAAACCAAATTGATGGTCGGGAATTAATTTGTTTACTGCAATATCCGGAAGCATCCTAGACAGCAACAGTGATTCAAACATCTTGGCAGTTATCGGAAGTAGACTAATGGGTCTATAAGATTTAGGGTCTTTCGCTGTTTTGTTCGGTTTTGGTATCATCATAACCTGTGCGACTTTCCATTGGGGGGGGGGGGGGGGGGGATGAATTCTAGTCTGATGATTGCGTTAAAAAGTTGTGTGAGATAGATGATGCCATTCGCCGGTAGTTTTTTAAGTATTTTGCCTGTGACAAGGTCAAAACCGGGAGCCTTTTTCCCATTCAACTTTTTGATTGTCGCAGCAATTTCTGATCTTTTGAATTTTGTAACTATCTCAGTAGGTAGTGTTGGGACTCTTGTTTGATTTAGGACCTCTTCCAGATGTTCAGCTAACCCTTCGTATGGATGAGGGGTGAACACTGTAGGTGATTTGCAAAAGTGTCAGCCTTCTCCTTGCAGCTCCTAGTCCAGCTCCGTCTTCTCGACGTAGTGAGGGAGAGGTTGTTTTTGGTTGTTTTAGTTTTTTGGTAGCTTTCCATAGAGAATAATTACCAGTCGCAGATGGGTCAAGTTGTTTCAGGTAATTCTGAACACTGAGGTTTTTTTTAGCTTCGAGTAGATGTTTGAGTTCTTTTATGGCACGATTTAATAGATTTTTCAGACGGAGACATTTAGTAGATTGCCATAGTTTCCACAGTCGCCTTTTTTCGCTCACCTTTTCCAGGATAGATTTGGAGAATCTTAATTTGGATTCTTTAGTAGGGAGCATTGGGGTTGATTCCCAGGAGGTAGTTTGTACTGCGGAATTAAAGTGTTCCACAGTGCCTATGTGTCTTCTTCAGATTTTAGTGGGATCTTGATGCAGAGAGAGATGTCCAAAAGGTTGCGAAAACGTTCCCAGTCAGTCATGTTGTTGCTGAGCGTGCATTTTTTGGGTCTCATTTTGATTTCACTAGCCAAAGTGATTAAGACAGGGGTATTATCCGAAGATAATTCATAGCAGTGATCACATTCTAGATAATTTTCAGATATTTCTTTAGTTATACAGAAATCTATGAGGGGACTTTAGATCTGTCTGTTGGCCAGTAGGTTGATTGTCCTGATGACGCGACCTTAAGTCCAAGGATTTCAGTGGCCATCAGTAATTCCCGGCCTTTAGGAAGTGTGAGACGTGAGCCCCAATGCGTGTGTTTGGCGTTATAGTCGCCCCCGGCGATGAATCTACTGCCAAGGGATTTGAAGAATTTAATGAAGTCTCTTTTGATTGTATGTTTTGGTGGGCAGTATACGACCGAGATCAAAATAGGGCCGATCCAGTCTTCGATCACGTTAGTAACTTGAATCTTCGCGATATGGGGTAACTAGGTGATGCTTAATCCCTTGTTTGATCAGAATGGCCGTACCGCCATGGGCCTTTCCGTCGGGGTGATTTGTGAGGTAAACTTTGAAGTAGGGAATATTGAGGAAACTTTTACCTGTAATGTGGGTTTCAGATATTAGCATAACGTCGATATTGTATAGATTGAGGAATATCTTTATTTCCTCAATATGGTGTGACAGCCTATTAGCATTCTACATGGCAAGCTTTAAAGTGTTGAATTTTGGGCCAATTTTGAAAAGGCTTTTTAACCAATTTTCTAAAATTGTCTAAAGCAACATTATCTATAATTATCTCAGTTTTGAAAAAGAAGCTTTGCGATCATAGTTCATTTTCTCTTAAAATTAAACAGGCTTGTTATGTTAACCACAACTGTGTTAAATATAATATCTATTTATTTTTAAACTAAGGAAAAAATATTGAATAGAATATGAATTGGACTTTTAAGTAGTGTGTTAAAACTAAAATATTTTTAAATTTCATATATGTAGTCTCAAATTTTTGGCCAGCAGTATGCATTAAAAAGAATGTGACTCTTTTAACAGAATGTCACTGTTGTATTTGGTTTTACCAATGTATTTACACGAATTATGCACTCATGTGCATGCTCTATTCCTTTCTTTCATATAATTTGTGAACTCAAATTAGTTTTTGATGTTGTACACATGTGTGTCAGTCAACCTATTATACCTTATGTATATCTGAATAAAATGTAGAAACTAAAAGAATATAAATATAATAAGGTCGTACGCGAGAAGAATTTTTGGAATTTTAATAAGTTAGCTTATATCAAAAATTATATTGATCGAAGATAATCAAAACAAATTAGAATCTAATTTACATAAATTATAGTTTCTTTTATAAAACAAAAAGGAAATTCCGAGATGCCGATGAGTGTATTTAACATTATCTACGATTTGGCTTGAATCTCTTCCACGGTGTGTCGCCGGTACATAAAATGTTCAATGAAAAGGCATTAATTGACAAGCAAACTGGCAATGTGATAACTTTTTCACAAATATTGAATCTTCTTGATCTCAATATCAATCAATAAGCTGCGCGCCGACTTGGTTTGTCAGACTTTTAAACGCAGGAATCGCCAACTTAAAATCAATATAGATTTTAATTTTTGGTGCCAATGAATCCCATTCCTTCTCTATCAGATGAAGAATTTATTGCGAAAAATATTACCTTAGCCAGGATTCGAACCTGGAACTCCCTCATTCCGGGTGTCATATGTATTCGACCACCGAAGCATGTGATAATATTTATCGCAATAACAGGTAAACTTTTAGTGAAAACGTCTTTCCCAAACCTTCGATAGGGAGCACCATCATTTCAAGTCAATGGTGTGGTAAACTCCAAGAATAAATCTCTTTTCTTTCTTATGTTCAGTAATGACAGAAACAGTGATGATATTTCTATTTATATGTTGTCTATGTTCAAAAATTCAAATTTTTAATTATTGCTTGGTTTGCCCAACGTATTACAGTTTTTACACAAAATTTTATGTACTATATTTTTATATATTGGACCGGGGGACAATGTCTTTATGTTTTTTAATGAAACTATTAAGTAAAGTGAGATAGTAATTAGCATTAAGAGATTTTTAGTTACATTTTTGAATGTCTCAACAGAATGGATATATGATATTGTAAGCCAAAATTGTTTTATTTTAAATTTTCCTTATTTATGATCTCAGTACTGTTTTGTCCGTTTAACCTGTTATTGATGGTTAAAAATAAATTCTAACGAATAGTTATTATCTAACAATAGCTTAATAATAAAATTGGGGTTTTTAAAAAATAAAATTTTGGGTGTGACAATAAGAAAACTCTGTTAATCATACCTATGATTGTGCCTCTTTTTTGAGAGAGAGGATATGAAAATAAGATACCTTCCAAAAAAATGTTAGTTTGATACCAATCAAATTCTAGAGTGAGTCTTTCATTATTAATTATTAAAGTTAAATTTATTTTCTTCATTTTTGATTGCGAGTTGGTTCTTGGGATGAAATGAATTAAATATAGTTAAGATATTATTAATTAAATCCGATGATCTGGTCAGTACAAAAAAACTTAAAGTATTAACCAAACTTAAAATATTAATTACGGAAAAAATCTTCTCTTCGCCAGTGAATAACAATCCAAAAGGGGGGTAATTTATTTACAATAAATATAGGATTTATTTGCTGTCACGAGTATCTAACGTGTTTTCTCTGTTGTACAGATTTTATATTATAAGGACTCAACATTTTTTGACACGGCTTTTTTTGTTAATGCTGTTTGAAATTGTACTGTTCACTTGAAAAGGACCAGAACCAATGATCGAAACGTAGTCCTTTAAATAAAGATATTTAATAGCCAGGTTGCTGTTAATAAATTACTATACCTCTCTTTTGAACTAAAATATTAACTGTTGTTTGACAACAGTCATTCGTTTTGTCTACACGCACTACATGTTTTCCACATTACAAAGCACCAGATTATGTTTAATTTTCTACTTAAACTTGTTAATTGCGAAACGTGTGTTTCATTCTCCAGTTTTCTGGAATTACTACACCGTTTTTTGAATTGCTTCCGAAATTCACCGTCGTTGTGTTGGCTATTTAGTTATACGCTTTTAATTTACTTCGACAAAAATCAGTTTCTTCAATTTTATATTGTACAGACAGATATGATCATATAGTCACTTCAACAATGATTTTTCCTATTATCAGCATGTTTGAACCTCACCTAAGATTCAACAGAACAATTGTTGAATCTAAGGGTGGCTCAAATGTGAGCCGAAACGTTTTTTACTTATATAGTCTTGACACTAATAAATTTTATAATTTAGACACGCACTGAAAACTGCATTTTTCATTGTCTTTAACTTCATTTAAATTGTTAGCTCTCGTCTCATTTTGTGTCATCTAACTGATAAGATAAACTATAAATACTCATTTAAATATAAATTTCAACAGGTTTAAACAACGTGCAAGAAAATATTATATATGTCATTTACATGTCTCTTTATAAATTTTTTTTTACCTATTCTATGGTATGCAAAACGCATCAAATTCTGGTGAATTTTCATATGCTTTTTTGTTAAATGTAATTATACATATATGTGTAATAACAAAAACTGCAACATTATGTGTAGTAAGTGTGGTAGAGCAGTAAATCTCATTTTTTTTTTATTGTAACACATTTTTCAAGTTTGCAACTGCAGAATATATGACACAAATCACAAATAATCATGTCAATGCAAATATATAATTTATATGTATATATGTATACTAATACATATACATGTGTGTGTGTGTGTGTGTGTGTGTGTGTGTTGTGTGTGTGTACTAAAAAAAAATGCAAAATTAAATCAAGAAGAGATAAAGCTTCCAAGTTTAATTAGAAGTTAAAGTTGAAATAGAGAATTTGTTCTAAATGATTTGTTTTGAAATCGAATTTTGCGCAGGCAAAATGATTTTAATTTATTAACCAGATATAAAAGAACTGATCAAATCTTCTCGTTTATTTTTTTCAAAAAAAATTTTTTTTAATTTAATAAATAATGCAGACTAAAAACGAGCAAGGATAGTCAAAGCGAACAAATTATAATGAATATAAATATCAACAACATTTCATTTTGATCAACCCGTCGATCAGTTTATTAACCCTTTCGCTTCGAGCGTTGGATATATCCGGCATCCGCGCGACGACTTGTACGTACGAGCGCCGGATATATCCGACATCCGCGCGACGACTTGTGCGTACGAGCGCCGGATATATCCGACATTCGCGCGACGATTTGTGCGTACGAGCGCCGGATTTATCCGGCATCATGGATCTAAAGAAGATATGGATGGAGTCTAAAGTGTGTATACGGGCAAGGGGGCTGTGAAATTTGCGGCAAGGGGAATGCATAGTGCTGTCTCTTTCTGTAGGTAACCTTCGTATGTTTCCGTCGCATATCCGATGATTCCCGAAAGATTATATATCCCATACAAGACGCAATGCGCAGTTCGGATATCTTCGGTTACATTCGTTACAAAGCCGAAGGTTACCTACAGAAAGAGACAGCACTATGCATTCCCCTTACCGCAAATTTCACAGCTCCCTTACTATAGACTCCATCCATATCTTTTTAGATCCATGTCCGGCATCCATATGACGTACAAGTACCATACATGGTATACAAGTACCATACATTACATTATTAATTATATTAAGCATTTAATCGTAAAGTCTTGTAAATATGTAAACACATAAAAATATGTCAACTGTAATTGGTCTAATGTTTTTAGAATAACTAATATAATTTTGTATAAGTCTTTGCATATTAAAAATGTGAACTATACGTGTTATATTAGAGCAACGATGTTTTATTAAGCACAGTTGTTATTTGTGACTTAGAAAAACGTATATACAAAAACCACGCGCACTGTGCACATTTCTGGCGCGTGCTTCCGTTCAGTGACGGCACTTCGGCGGACTGGACGAAGCGAAAGGGTTAATAATATTCGCGACGTTTCGGCCACAGGTTTAGACCCTTCTCAAGTGAAGGAAATTTTTACATATGGGGGTGCAGAATAGTTGACGCACGCAAGTGTCCGACGTATTGACATTGCATCCAAACTATGTCAATCACGCAGCTATTAAATACAAATTTAACAATAAAAATGGTTATGAAATTTAAGTAACAACACACCATAGTTATGAAGACTTATATCATGTGTGCGTCATACATCGACATCCCGCAGGATAACGGAGCAACGACGTTGCTAGATACAGATCACATTACAATATAAGCACGTTTCATATCGGTGGGTTAGGATATACGAACGAAATAATAAAGTGGTGATGGGGGGAAGAAAAAATAAACAATAAATAATATAATACGTATAGACCCTATGTCGGGGTTAATAACCTGTAAACTGTGGTATAGACAGATTGCTATGTCGATCGTTAAAATACTCAGAAATAATAAATAAAGACCAAGGATAAAATAAGATCAAATAAATAACTAAATAAAAATAAATGTAACAATGTGGTGTAGTCAAATAACGGTCTATAAATCATGGTATGGACAATGTTATATCTGTTGTTAAATGATCAGTAAAATTAATTAGAGACAAGGAGCAATAAGATCAAATAAATAAATTAAACATATAAGTATAAATAAATGTTGTGACGATATAGTGTAATCAAATCGATGTATCGCTAATCCGGGCAAGCCCCGAGTATAGGTACAATGTGATCGAATTCTGAAAAATAATATTAGACAACATAATATGAAAAAATTCACAAACGTAAAGTACAAACTATTTTTTGGTACGCGTCACTAATTATTGTGGGGGGTGAATGGCGTCAATCACCTTGTCGTAGACAGCTGTGAGTTTATCGGTATCGCTTTGTTTCAAAGAAAGATTCAAAGTGTTATTGTGTTTCTTAATTAGGAGCATTTCGACAATCTCTCGTTTTTTTTGTATTCGGCTTTTTGTGTAAAATTACAGGCTTATCCCAATCAAATTCGTGGGATTGAGAAACACGGTACTTACTAACCACAGAAAGATGGTCATTGCGTCTTCTTATGTCGTTAACATGTTCGTTGACTCTAGTTTTGAGGTGTCTTTTGTTTGTCCAATGTATGATGAATCGCATTGCTTACAATTCAACTTATAGACGACCTCCGTCTGGTCAAGAATCGTAACAGCATCCCTTTACCTTTTTTGATTATACTAGAGATTATACTTGAGTTTATTTGGTATAGCAAATACAACCTTTGCTCCGAATTTCTTTAGGCTCCTCCGTAGTTTATCACTTAAACCTTTAACGTATGGGATGACTATTCGATTTCTCCCATCGGTCACGTGACCATATCTCTCATTGTTGTCCTAGGGTGTGTGGCATTTCAATGTAAACATCATGAAAAACATACTAATATTCGAGGTTAAACGCGTTTCTTACTCAGTCTTCTTCAGTAACAATCCAATGACCAAATAAAATAAATTCGTAAAAAGTTATACATAGAATGGAGACGCAAGAAATCATAACACTCACATCGTGATATAGTAGTCAAATTATAAAATTAGGTTTTATATGTAACCAACCTTTGTCGTTCTTTGAGAAAGCAGTAGTCCACAATTGTTTAAAAAATTTGCTTGATAGTCTCCAACAGACTGGAAGATTTGTGAAGTGATATACATCGAAATCCAAAAAACCGAGTTAAAAACTACAATATGGATATTAATCTAATATGGTTTATAATTAAAATACAATACTTAATAAAACCATAACTAAAAAGGAATAACAGAAACTAAAAAGGTATTAAATAAGTTGAAAACTTACAAAAAGTGATAAAATTACTTACGAAAAGTGATGAATAAACTGAAAATTTACAAATCCAAATGTGGCAGAAGTCAGATAGATAAAATGAAAAATGACAAGTTTTAACAATTAGTCTTACAATTAGTATTGACATAGTTCAAGCTGTAATGAGACAAGATCTGTCCGGACACCACTATCCTCGTTCGTTTTTAGCCTTTTTTAAAGCATTAATTATTAAATTTGAATATCACATGAGATTGAAGTTTATTGTATTATTTGAAAATTTTTTAAATTACAATAAACTACTATATAATTATTTATATAAGTTATATTATATAATAATATAAATTAGTAGACCTACACACAAAAAAGGATTCACTATCGATGATTTTGACTTTAACATGCGGTTACCGAAACTGCGGTTACCCGCCACCTTTTGATTTTCTGACAAACACAGTACTGCCGACTTTGTCTTGTCCGACAGTCGCGGACGCGACTTTGATCGCCTATTAGACAAGCCGCTACATACCACCGCGGCAACATACCTCACGGCTTCCGCATTAGATCCTGACTTTTGGTATCTTTTGGTTTTTCGTTGCCAGAACAACCATCTCGGATTATAAGAGTCGAGGATATGCGATCCGCAGTCTAAGGACTCCTGGACGAGTAACTATCGATACCCGCACGCCTGAAGTCCTAACGTTATTGTAAAGTGATCAGTTGGTCAGTCTGTATTTTATCCCCATCCCTTAAATAGTCAGAAGTGGGATTGACTGGAGTTATTGGTGTTCAAGTCCGGTTTACGTTTTTCTGAAGTTATTATATTTTATAAAAGTGATCGCATTTATGAAACCATGATTCTATTATGTAACTGTAATGAGATTGTGATTGTGAAGAACTTCGTTTCGAGATCAGACAACGTCAGGAGAAGCTGAAGGAAAGATGCTTGTACGAAGAACGACAGCCGGTACGAAGAACGAGCTGTTGAAGCGATTACTCGATGGAGGAGTCCTGGCCGAAGAGTTATACCCACGGACTAAGGAATAGAGGGACGGAGTACAAGCTGTACCGGTGGGGCACGTTTGCGGCGGGGGGGGCCGCCATATTCGTTTAGTAATCACCACACATAGAACTCACTATTTGCGTACGTGTGAGAAATGAAAGTCAGATCTTGCGCACAATAAACAAAATAGAAATAGGAATAATTATTAAATATTATAAATAAGAAATTGGAATTATTTATTTTAAAAATAAAAAGAATAGAATAAATTAATGCGTGAATTAAGAAATAAGAATTGGAACTAATTAATATATTTTATTCTCTTGTTAGATGTAAAATAATTTCTCTTTTCAACAATAAACAACAATAACAACAATAACAACAATAATAAAACATAAAATCACCGCCTAACCTCTTTACACTTGTCACTCGTTATGTCTCGTGGCACCACTACACGAGTGTAACCATGTCACAGAGACAGGATCTCTGTGTGAGAATCGCTACATCAATATGGCGGAAAGCAGTCCCCCCGCACGCTTGAGTTACCATCCCCTCTCGCCTAAACTAGGACTTTAGACTCGGTCCCTCTATTCCTTAGTCCGTGGTTATATCTAACCAAAGAGACACGCGATGCGCACGACAACGAGCCGCGAATGGGAACAAATGCTGAGAATGTCATTTCAACTACCTGAGAAATAGAACTTCTACGGAAAGAAAGGAACTTAGCTGCGCGAGAAGCCAAGCTTCTAAGGAGGGAGCTCGAAGTGTTAAAGATGACATCACAACCAGGAGGGAACGTACCTGTTCGAACCAGCGTACGAAAGTATCTCAAGGATCTGATTGGCGAGTACAACGGCAGTGATTTAGATTTCGACTGATGGGAAAGGCAGGTGGAGAAAGGAGTTGCTTTTCTCATACGATCTAGACGAGAAATTGTCTGGCAAGGCACTCATATGGTTTTACTCGAAGATCGATTGCGTCGAGCTAAGCTGCAACAATCTCCTCCGAGAATCAAATAGCATGTACGGGCAACGAGTGGACCCATTGAAATTACGACGCAAACTCATCCCCCCATTTGATTGGCTGTTAAGATCTGGCTTTTGATTGATTGGTGATTAATACATCTTATCGTTATATCTAGTTCGTGGTCAAAAATATTTGAAATGTTTACTATACGTGCCAAAACAGACGTACACATGATATTGGTTGTTGCGACAAATATTATCACATTCCTCGGTGGTCGAATTGGTATGACGCCCGCACAGAATAAGGGAGTTCCAGTTTCGAATCTTGGCTGAGATAATATTTTTCGCAATAAATCTGTTATCAGATTTAAGAGGGACTTATTAGCATCAATTTGTTTAAAATCAATGTTAATTTTAAAAAGTTGATTTACTGAGTCAAAATCCAACAAATCAAGTCGGTGCGCAGCTCATTTGATTAGCTGTTAAGATCCGACTTTTAACCGATTGGTGATTAATACATCTTACCGTGAATTAATTAATTATGTTATTGAGGGCATTTCGAGCCAAGATCTACGCATGCAAGCACGGGTGCAGTGTTATCGGCCAATAGACAAGATGCAGACAACATTCATGGATGTTTCGTCGCCGAAGGGAGCTCCTCGCAAATCATCCAGGCCTCGCATTTAGAAAAAAACAATCCATGGGATAGAGAGCATAAGTTTGAGAGAAAGCAACTCCAGTAAAGTGTTATAACTGTAATGAGAACCATCGGCCATATCACAACAAAGTGCATGAAGCTAAGAAGAGAACGTGGATCTTGCTTTAAATGTGGTAAATTTGGACATCTAGCAGCCCAGTGTAATTCTTTGACAGAAAGTGTTTGCCGCCCGACACGTGAACAACAAAAAGACATCAATTACGTGGCGTAGGAACAACCAGCAGACGTCCTTCGTTTGACATGCGAACCGCCAAAAGATGATTTCCGGCAAGAAGTAAAACTGAAGATAGATGATCAAGGACGATGATCTTTGTTTTACAATTAATCTTGACGTTGATTGATTCAGACAGTTCTATTAGTGCTCTTTCGTCAAAGAGCAGCATATTCCGTGAAGGCATATGATTGTCGGTACGGAACATAACCGACAATCATATGCCTTCACGGAATATGCTGCTCTTTGACGCTGGGATAAACGGTAGCAGATTAAAGGTGATCGGTCGCGTAAATGCTAAGACTTTATGTATGCGGAACAGCGCGGAATGAGCGCACGGAAGACTTGTCATGGCCAATCAGAAGTCAGGATTGTTCCGCGCTTTTCGCTACGTACATGAAATCTTAGCAGAATACGAATACGGAAAATATGATATTTTGTTGCGAGTCATCCCGAATAGCACGACGCGAAGCAACCCAATTGTCTTAGGACGCGATTTCTTGAAAACCGCTAAATTATCGATAAGTATCGATAGAGAGATCACCGACATCATAAATATCAAGGTAGATAAGAGCGTCAGCGCTTCCGCACAAGATATGTAAATTAACAGTGATCTTTCTGCTGAAGTGAAGACACTGGCGCGTTAATTATTCGAAAAACATTACACTGATGTACAAAGACCATCGAATCCCGGTAGAGAATATCATGAAACTCACTCTCACGAGATAAACCGTTTTCGTGTATACGGCGTAGGCTTGCGTACGATAAAAAGTCCAAATTGAAATATATCTTAGACGATCTACACCTCTAAACATCATTCAATAAAGTACGTCCGAGTACGCGTCGCCGATCGTTAATAAAAAAAAAAAGAAAAAAAATGGGGAGATGAGGATGTGTGATTCCGAACACTCAATGTGATAACAACCCGTGATAATTTCCCTTTTCCATTGGTTGAAAACTAATTAAACTTATTAGAAGGAAAGAAATACTTTACAATATTAAATCTCAAGGATAGGTTTTATCATATTTACGATGCACGAAGATTCCGTAAAATACACTTCGTTCGTCACGTTACTGGGACAATACGAGTTTGTACGGATGTCTTTTGGTCTGAAAGATGCCCCTCTTAAATTTCAACGGTTTGTTACGCAAGTCTTTAAGAAACAGATCGACGCGAGGGAAATATTGGTTTATTTGGATGATTTCTTTATCGCAACCATTATTTCGAGATGTTAGAGAAAGTATTCAAATTGCTCGTCGCGAATCTCTTAGAATTACGGCTGGACAAGTGTTGATTCTTCCAGACAAAATTAGATTATTTAGGCTATACAATAACCAGTGAAGGTATACGACAGACAAATCAAGGTCTCCAAGATAGAAAAATTTTCAGTCCGAAGAAACATCCGAGACGTACAAAATTTTTTAGGACTGTGTTCCTATTTTAGAAAGTTTGTTGAAAGCTTTTCGGTAATGGCAAGACCTCTGTACGATTTAACGAAAAAGAATGCAGAATTTTACTTTAAAGAAACAGAGAAGAAACATTTGAAATGCTCAAGAGTCGTTTAACGAACGCACCTATTTTAAGTCTGTATTCTCTACGAGATGAGATTGAGCTCCACTGTGACGCAAGCGCGGCGGGATTTGGAGCAATTCTGTTACAACGAAAAGCGGATCAGAAATTTTATCTCGTGTTTTACTTCTCAAAAAAAACAACGGAGTAATTTCGAGCTCGAAACATTAGCGATAATTTATGCCCTACGATGATTTCGCACATATGTTACTTACTCGGTTTAAAGTTCAAGATTGTTACGAATTGTCAAGTATTAAGTTTAACACTTAAGAAAAAGGAGACTAATCCTCACATTGCATCCGACATGGCTCACCTCGCATTGAGTCCTCGAAATGCAAAATTATGGTTGTACCCTCGAGCATAGGGCGGGCTCCCGGATGTTACACGTAGATACGTTGAGTCGGCAAATCTTTGTAGTAGAAAATAAGTAGTTTGACAAAATCTCGCGTTATGTCAAGATGACGATCCCAAAATTAAGAAAATCCGTAAAGAATTAGGACTATCAGAGAGCAAACTTTTCGAAATGAGGAACGGTTTTGTTTATAGAAAACATCAAGAGCAAATTTTATTTTATGTCGGCGGCATTAGAGATCAACGTCATACATAAATATCATAACGAAGTGAGCCATGTCGGAATAAAAAAAAACTGTTTGAAATATCTTGTTATTAGTTTCTGGGAATAAAGGCAAAAGTTGAAAAACATTTCAAGAATTATTTAAAGTGCATCGCGTTTATCCCCAACACCGGAAGACTAGAAGAATCTTTACACAGTATCCCGAAGGGACGTACCGTTCGACACGATCCATGTGGATCATTTGGCCCTGGCATCTAGATCAGGCTCACACAAAAATCGTTATATTTTTTTAGTCGTCGACGCTTTCATAAAATATCTGAAGTTGTATGCTACGAAGAGCACGAATGCCACGGAAATTATAAAATGTCTCAAATCCTACTTCGAACATTATAGCCGCCCGCTATGAATTGTCTCCGACCGCGGCAGTTATTTCACGTCGCGTAAATTCGAGGAATTTTTAGACAGTCAAAACATACAGCACATCAAGACAGCCACTGCCTCGCCGCAAGCTAATGGTCAGGTTAAGAGATTTAACCGTTATTATACATTATACATTACTGATAAATTAAGTTAACCGACGAACATATCCTGGTATAACCCTGTTCTCAAAGATATAGAATTTGCATGTAACAATACCGTGTCTAAAGCCACGAACGAGTGCCTAAGTAAGCTACTTTTTGGAGTACTTCAGCACGGTAGCTCTATTGACGGATTACGCGATGCGTTCAAAGATAATAAACAAATAAAAGTAACCCGTGATGTACCGCGGTTAAGAGAAACGAGTCAATAAACAAATTGAGAAACAGCAAAACGTTTAAGGATTATATATGATAAAGTTACATTAAGATTTGTACCAGTCACGCTTAAATCAAATGAACATGTGAGAAATTTTAACGTTGAATTTTCTGTTATAAATATAAGTGTCCTTCATGTATAAAGAGGATATGTTTTGCAGTATGTAAAACCGAGATTGAATATTGGAAATCTATGTGGAACCATACAACGATAGACTTCGTTTTGCACTGAAATCAGGATAATCCTCGCTTTCCATGCAAAATACACAATAATAGATTTCAGAATTTACTAAAAATTACACAGATCTGCGAAATTTGAGGTTTTGTCAGTTACAGGAATGAAAAGAGGTGGATCTTATAATTTTTTTGATGCTGAAAATGAATCTGGGCTCAGAAATTCTTTAGCACGTTAGGTTTTAGAGTAATTTGAGGTTAAATGGCGCAAAAATGGCCATTTTGGCCAATTTCAAAAAGTTATTGTGGGGGAACAAATTGTTATTGTTTATTTCGGAAAACGGCATCGTATAGTACTAGTCTTCAGCTTTAAAATCTATTTTTGATTGCCACTATACGATTTGTTTTGGCTGAAATATGAAAGATTATGGTTGGATCATCATGATATTATCTTGCCTTCACTGACTGGAACATCATCTTCAGATCTTGCCTTCAATGGCTGGATGCTTTGATTTTGTTATATTCAATCCGCCATTTTCCATTTTAATAAAACTAATATTTTCTCATTGCTTATGAGAATGAGAAACGTTAACAAGCATTATTCCAAAATATCTAGATGTTGTGATCTACATTATGATTCGTAGTACAACATGTATATCTGACATGAGTGGCAATGGTTTATTGGATTCATCATGTACATGACATCTTCTATCTTTCATATCTCAACCAAAACAAATCGTACAGCGGCAATCGAAAATGGATTTTAAAGCTAAAGACTATACAATGCCGTTTTCCGAAATAAACAATAACAATTTGTTCCCTCACAATAACTGTTTGAAATTGGCCAAAATGGCCATTTTTGCCAATCATTTAATCTCAAATTACTCTAAAACTTGACGTGCTAGAGAATTTCTGAGCCCAGATTCATTTTTAGCGTCAAAAAAACTATAAGATCCACTTTCTTTTATTTATGTGATTGACCCTCGCAGAACTGTGTTATTAAATATATAAAATTATTTAACTTTTGTTAATAACTATCTATCTGTATATAAAGTACAGTCTAGTTACAAAACATCTTTTATTAATAACTTTTTAATATACAACAAGCAATGGCCTACTAAAGGTTCAGACCCAGCAAACGCAGATATATAACATCCACGTTGTCACAATATAACGGAATGTAACGCGCAATATGACATGTAACTTACATGCAACATCCATGTTAGTTGTAATTTCCCACTCAGAAAATCACAATTATATTATATCGATATAGCATGTAAACTTAAATGTTACATAACTGTTATATAGTTAAGTGAAAACTATATAACTGTAATATAACTATCACGTAATTTGTTACGTTGTTATATTAGTGCAATGTGACTGTTATCTCACTGTACCCTAATTTGCACACAACTCTCAGAAAATGTGTCTCTTTTACATATACTAATCCTAGAAAAAAATCTAAATTAATTGTAAACAAATGCAACTGAATATATTTGGTTGCATTCGTTTACAATTAATTTAGATTTTTTCTAGAATTAGTATATGCAAAAACACACATTTCCTGAGAGTTGTGTTTCTGCATGTGTGGATAAGGATAAAAGAATGAAACAATATTAATTTAGTTTTATAAAATTTATATTTTATAACATATTTTTTCTTTTTGTTAAATATTAGTCCATGTTTTTACATAAAAAATGTAATTCATATGTTGGCTGATGGCTAATAGAGCAGATATTTCACAAAACACCTTATGCATACATATGATTTTATCAACATCAACCACAAAAAGTCACTGTTTTTATTATCGAGTTTATCAACCAAAATATAAGTTACATTTTTATAAAATAAAATAATTATATGAAACTATAGTTGTACAAACTCTGTAAATCTCAATCACATGTCCGATTGGTTTAAAGAAAAGGAAAAGAAAATTTCATTAGCGATTGAATCAACAGAAAATACAGCGACAAGTGATTTGCATTTCAGAGTTGTACAATATGTTAACAAAATTGACAGATGGCAACATAATAAATTACCTCTGAATAAAACCAAGCTGTATGACGTCGATTCGTGATGCTATCCCTAGTGGAAAAGACTTACCACACACTGTCCGAAGGACAGTACAATACAAGAACGCCGCAGATAGGCGCGTAATGATATAGATAAGCGCTGCGAAAGCCAATCGTGTGCTGAAATTAAAGAATACATAGGCATAATCTAACAGCATATGATATGGTACATAAAATTATAGAAAATATTACTCTACTCAATGAATGTAGTATTTCTTAAGTGTAATATATATATATATATATAATATCAAATAATTCGTCATTCTTCCTATATACGATCTCTGGGTTGTCCTTTTCAGTTACAAAAGCTGCACAAGCATATATACTCTACATTTCTTCAATATTTTTAAATAATTAATTATTATTCTGGCTAATACTTATTGCAAATGCACAAATTATATAATTATATGTGGATTTGCAACAGGTACATAGTCTTTTATATATTTTTAACATTGCTTGATTTAAACGATATGCGACTTTCGCAAGTAAAGCCATAACCTCGAACTATTAGCCAGAATATATTCATGCAATGTCAAAAATAAAAGACTATGTACTTGCAAATCCACATACAATTATATAATTTATGGATTTGCAATAAGTATTATATGAAATATTGTTGCAGGTTTCGCAACTAAAAACATAACCTAGAACTTGTAGAAAGAACATGATGTATAATCTAATATTATATCATATATATTGTACTTAAGAAATATTACATTAATTATGTAGAGTAATATTTTCTACAACTTTATGTCATATTTCTTAAACATTTACTTAAGAAACTATAATGGATTACCTTTGATTAAAATCACGCTGTGTGAAAACGTCGATTCGTGATGCTGTTTCCAGTAGAAAACCGATCGGAGAGCCGGAAATATGCACGTAGTTGTTGCTATGCGAGGTTATGGAGTTCCGCGACAATTTCGAATTATAATATCAATATAACACAAATATAACAACTGTTATATAACATGTATTATTACAGTTATATTACTGTTCACATTTTATAACATATAAATAACGAAGTAATATTATAGTTTCATAACTTATTTCATAACTTAGTTTTATTGCATGTATAAATTAAGATTATGTAACTATAATATAAATAGAGTGTAACATCTGTTATATTATATGTTAGGGCTATCGCACACAAAATGCATAGCGTTGCATAAACATAACATAAGACCGCTGGACCAATAAACACCTAGAAAAAAGTCGCCATATTGATTTACATAAGATGCGCATTGGTCCAGCGGTCTTATGTTATGTTTATGCAACGCTATGCATTTTGTGTGCGATAGCCCTTATTCCTAGGTTATATTGCATTAATATGCTGTGTTAGCTGGGAAGGAGGGTGGATTTTATATTACATTCAAGGACAAAATCATCGATAGTAGATTCCCTTTTTTTGTAGGTTTATCATATAATTATAATAATTAAAGTTATAATATTGTAATACATGTAAAGTTATAATAATTAAACTTTATTTTTATTGATGTAATACCGATTTTTATATCGATAACGATAATCTGAAAATGATATTATAACTTTAACTACAAATTTACCTGTTTTGGTCAATCTGATGTCATTTTGACTGCTATGTTTCTTGGGTTGGTATTTATTATCTAGTTTTAGTTTTTAATCTTTATACATCGTAAAATTAATAATAAAAAATAAAAATTAATAAAATTAAAATAATACAAAAATTCAATGATTTAGTTAATAAAAAGCACAAAACCATATAAAGTTCTATCTTAATTGTTAATTAATTGTTCTAATGTAAGTAATGATATAGAAATAGTGTCTAAATCTTAATTCGCAAAACTAGTTTCATAATTTCATGATACTTCTTGATTTTATTTGATATTATTCATAATCAAAGTCAATAATTGGCTTTAGTTGGAACTTTCGGCTTAATTTTCGTGTTGATTTTTACTGTTCTCTTACCTTTCTCTTCACATCTTAAGCTGCCGATCGTAACTAATTGTAAAGCTAATAATAAGCCTACATTAGTCGTATCGTAACGTCGAAGCATTGTAGAATTGTTGAATTGTTGCTTGCAATTAATTACTGTCCATGATTAAGCCCATGAATCCGTCATTTTTAAAGCACTTTGACTTTCTTTCGACGCTAATTGGCTGTCGTAGTGATCTTGTCACAGAATTGCTAATAAATTATAACGAATTAATTTATAGAGATAATTTATAGAGATAAAAAAAATTAAATTATTTACACTTACATTTACATTACATTTACATTTATTTTAAATTATTTAAAAGAATTTTAATATCTATTGTATCGCTTCATTTCTTATCATGAGCTCTATATATGAAAAATGAAAATAATTATCATTTTATTGTAATATAATTTCGAGTTTAAAATTATATCGGTTTTCATTCCAAGTACTTGACATAAATACATATCAAATTATAACAGTATAATCGAATTTCTAAACTAATAATTTTTCTCTTTTTAATATATCATCTCGATCTTTTATTATAATAGATATAAACATAACCATAAATGAAAATTATTATGCTTTTAACATATATATGTATATATATACAAACATACACGTGATAGTTTGTATATTTATTATTGATTCTTTTACTTTATGTATACATATATTACGTATACATTATTATAATAAATATTATAATATTATAATATATAAAAGTAGCGTTTTAAGAAAAAAACATCAAGAAATAAATATAAATTAAGAATGCGAAGAAAATATAAAAGTGTTATAAAGAGTCAACTGTATTTTAATTAAATTTATGATTGTGTGCAAAGGTCGTACGGCTGAAGCAAAAGCGTCGAACACTAAAGAATCGCGGTTACGCTCAGAACTGTCGCAGCAAACGGCTACAACAACGGCAGGACCTTGAGAGCACTAATCGGAATTTGCAGAACGAACTCCAGCGCACGAAAATCGAGTTGACGCGGATTCAACAAGAACGTGATCTTTATAAACAAAGATACGATATGTTGAGGACGCGACAGAATCATCACCACAATCACAATCATAGCCATCATCAACAGCAGATGACACAGCAACAACAGCAGCAGCAACATCAAAACCAAAGTCAGCAATCGCATCTACAACAACAGCAGCAACAACAGCAACATCAACCTGCACCAGCGAGTCCCGAAGTCTATCTGTGACATCGACAGCGCCGAGGAGGCGCTTGTTGGACTTGAAGAGTCATTTGATGGATTCTTTTACTGGTGAGTAATGATAAGTCTCAATTTACATATACGAATATACGAGGGTCGTTTGATAAGTTTGGTAAATTTCTATGATATGGCGCTACAATCCATTCGGTGACGTGACACTTTGAAAGATCCACTCTTCGAACTCAGGCCAAATTTTAGCCAGAAGTGACGCGTAGTTCACGTTCGGTAGTCATTTGAAGTGGTTTAGCACTTTCCGCAAAAATGGAAAAAAACGAATTCCGTGCAGTAATAAAACACTTTTATTTAAAGAAGTGGACAGCAGCGCAGATCAAAGTCGAGTTAAACGAAGTTCATGTGGACTCTGCTCTTACATTGAAGACCATTTATTTTTGGATGAACGAATTTAAAGGTGGCCGAACCTGCACTGAAGACGAAGCGCGCTCCGGACGACCAGTTGAGGTCACCACATTGGATATTGTGGAAAAAATCCATGGTATAATTATGGAACATCGCCGAATGAAGGTGTGTGAGATTGCTGAGGCCGTAGGCATCTCCACGGAACGAGTGCATAACATCCTGCATGAAAAATTGCATGTAAAAAAGCTGTGTGAACGATGGGTGCCGCGATTGTTCACTCTCGATCAAAAACGCGAAAGGACGTTTCAACGCAGTGTTTGGCAATGTTTAAGTGCAATCCGCAGGACTTTGGCGTCGATTCGTGACTGTGGACGAAACTTGGATCCACCACTACACTCCTGAGACAAAGCAGCAGTCAAAGCAGTGGATAATGTCTGGTGAAAGTACGCCGAAGAAGGCAAAGACTGTTTTGTCGGCTGGAAAGATGATGGCCACTGTTTTTTGGGATTCTCAAGAAATTATCCTAATTGACTACTTGCAAAAGGGTAAGACAATAACAGGAGAATATTATGCAACGTTATTGGACCGTTTGAAAGAAGAGCTGAAGAAAAACGGCCAAGATTGGCGCGCAAAAATGTGCTCTTCCATCAAGACAACGCGCCGTCCCACAAGTCGACCGTTGCAATGGCAAAACTACACGAATTGGGCTATGAATTGATTCCTCATCCACCCTATTCTCCGGATTTGGCCCCGTGTGACTTCTTTCTGTTCTCAAACTTAAAAACTTGGTTCGGTGAGAAGAAATTCTCGTCGAATGAGGATGTCATTGTCGCCGTCAATGAGTATTTTGCAGACTTTGAGACAGCCTACTTTTCCGACGGTATTAAAAAATTGGAAACTCGCTGGACTAAGTGTATAGCCCTTGATGGAGACTATGTTGAGAAATAAAGCAGATTTTTTTCAAAAAAATGTGTTTTACTTGCTTTTTTACCAAACTTATCAAACGACCCTCGTATATACAATTTTACATGTACATGTCATATATATTATATATAAATTATAAATATACGTATATTTATTTATTATAATATATAATGTGAACTACAGTTCACATTATCGTCATGATGCACAGTGTAACACTTGCTCACAATTCAGGAAGAAATATTCATTTAATTGTAATATTTTACATATTATATATTTATGATTATATCTAAATATTATATATCAAGCGACGCGGTAGCCAAGTATCTACATATTTGCGACGCTAAGTATCTAAAAAAGGACTGACTACGTGACTGCATAATATCATTACATAAACATCAAGGCACTACAAATTTATCGAGTATACACTATTGATTATTTTCTTTCTTGTATTAGTATCTTAAAGACGGCACGAGCATACAACCGATTCTAGATATTTATATTTTTAAGAAAAAAAGTAAAGTGAAAACTACACACACAAAATTATTGAATAAAAAATATTTGTTTATATATATATATATTATATATTTTAAAAATATAAAGATATAAATTAAAACTTAGCAGAATTTTAGTATCTGTTCAAAAAATGTTCAATATAATGTAGGTAATTATTTAACATTTCTTAAACATATGCAATAATATATTATGCAATAATAGATTAAAACATAAGTTAAAAAAATAATTCTAAATAAAAAAATATAACAAACATTTTTTTTAAATCTGTTTTTTATTCATAAAAAAGTTTACTTTTTTCACAAAATAATATTTAGTTTCACTAAATAAAAAATTGTATATATTATTTTATTTGATTAAAATATGGATTTTTTGAAATACGGACCATTGTCATTTTATTCATTCATTCTTTCACACTCACAACCTTGAAATCATTCTAATCAATCTTTTTTAAATCAGGCACATATGAGATAAAACATGGGATTGAATTTAGGTCTCGTCGTGTATACGAATTAATCACGTAAATCGATACTCTCATGAAATTTCAGTCTTAAATAAAGAATTATAGAGTATTATATGTATGTATAGAAGAGGAAATGTATAGAAATGTATAGAAAAGAGGATATTTCTGATACAAATTGAAGTAGAAAATGTTATATAAACATAGTTTATAATTTGAAATAATTATTCATATAATAATTAATAAATAATTATTTATGTAATAATAAATAAATAAATAATTATTTATTTATAAGTATTTATTTAAATATTAAACTTTAAATAATAGCACAATTTTTTAAATCATTTTTTATTAAAAATGCAAAATCACTAAAAAAAGACATAAAAATCATATATCAGGAGACGCGGTAGCGTCTCCGGCCATGTTCAAATTTTGGACGCTACAAGTCTCTTATCCAGAACTTTTAAAGTTGATTTTTGGGGGGTACAGAACTATTAAAATATAAAAAATTTTGAAATGCATGTAGCATATTCTGAAAGGTGGCATCGCCACGAGTAAGTTAAGCCAAAAAAAAAAAAAAATCGGTCAAGCCGTTCTGGACATACAAACGGTCAAAAATTGATGTTTTTCATGAAAAATTTTCTTCTTCTCTGTCAGCAGTCATATGTACACTTCTCTTCTCTCTTACCTTTCACTCACACCTCCCCCAACTTCCACTCACCCTCCCCTCCCCTCATCCCCCTTTCTCACCACGCCCCCCTTCCTCCCCTTCCCATCCCCCTCTATTTTTTAATTTTTTCGCTCTATCTCATACTTTTTTATCATCTTTCACCCCCTCTCACTTTCTCACACCCTCTCTGGTGTATTTACCATTTATTAAAAATTTTCAAAAACCACCCCTTGAGGGTGAAATTTTTTTAATATCTCAAAAACAGTACATTAAAAAAATACGGTACTTGTGTCGTTAATTAACATTTCTTATGGGGTTAATTTACTGCTCAATAAAAATTTTCAAAAACCACCCTTTGGGGGTAAAATTTAATATCTGGGAAACGGTGAATTGTAAAAATATGAGACATGTGCCGTTAATTAAGGTTTCTTATGAGGTCAATTTACATCCCAAAAAATTTATATATATTTATATAATGGGATATAACAGGGAGTAAAATTTATAACATTGTCCTTTAACTTCAAAAAATTCTAAGTTTTTAAATAAACCTAATAAATAAAATTGAAAGTGATAATAAATATTTTCTCAATTTTTGATCTCTCTATACTAAACGATAAGAAATTAATCCTAATCCATCTCATCCAAATAAAATTCTAAGTAAATTAGGTCTAATGATTATTAATATTATAGACATAATCTTCAATATATAATCTTAAATAAAATATTAATATAAATACTAAAACTATTAAAAATAAATAATATTTATAATAATAATTTAAGATAATTTAAATTTTTATATTAATCCTACAAATTAATATTTTATTTAAACTACCTAAATTTTTAATTATTATTTTAATAAAATAAACTTAAATTAATTAAAATTTTAATTAATGGTCAAGAATAAATTAATAAAATTATATATTCCTTTAAAGAAATTGTAAATATGTAATTTGAATTTAAATATATTTTTCCGTGTAAAATATATGAATATAAATACCTCTGTGGTGTATTTTGCTTGTATCAGGAGACGCGGTAGCGTCTCCGGCCATGTTCAAATTTTGGACGCTACAAGTCTCTTATCCAGAACTCTTAAAGTCGATTTTTTGGGGGTACAGAACTATTAAAATATTAAAAAATAAAAAATTTTGAAATGCATGTAGCATATTCTGAAAGGTGGCATCGCCACGAGTAAGTTAAGCCAAAAAAAAATCGATCAAGCCGTTCTGGACATACAAACGGTCAAAAATTGATGTTTTTCATGAAAAATTTTCTTCTTCTCTGTCAGCAGTCATATGTACTTCTCTTCTCTCTTACCTTTCACTCACACCTCCCCCAACTTCCACTCACCCTCCCCTCCTCATTCCCCTTTCTCACCACGCCCCCCTTCCTCCCCTTCCCATCCCCCTCTATTTTTTCATTTTTTCGCTCTATCTCACACTTTTTCATCATCTTTCACCCCTCTCACTCTCTCACACCCTCTCTGGTGTATTTACCATTTATTAAAAATTTTCAAAAACCACTCCTTGAGGGTGAAATTTAATATCTCGGGAACGGTGCGTTGCAAAAATATGAGACATGTGCCGTTAATTAAGATTTCTTATGGGGTCAATTTCCCATTTATTAAAAATTTTCAAAAACCACCCCTTGGGGGAAAAATTTAATATCTCGGAAACAATGCATTGCAAAAATATGGGGCCTGTCATATTAATTAAGGTTTCTTATGGGGTTAATTTGCCATTTATTAAAAATTTTCAAAAATTATCCCTTGGGGGTGAAATTTAATGTCTTGGAAACGGTGCGTTGCAAAAATTTGAGACTCGTGCCGTTAATTAAGGTTTCTTATGGGGTCAATTTACCATTTATTAAAAATTTTCGAAAACCACCCCTTGGGGAGGATATTTAATGTCTCGGAAATGGTACATCACAAAAATACGGGACCTGTGTCGTTAATTAACATTTCTTATGGGGTTAATTTACTGTTCAATAACAATTTTCAAAAACCACCCCTTGGGGGTAAAATTTAATATTTTGGAAATGATGCATTGCAAAAATATGAGACGTATGTCGTTAATTAAGGTTTCTTATGGGGTCAATTTACCATTCATTAAAAATTTTCAAAAACCACCTCTTGGGCGTGAAATTTAATGTCTCGGAAACGGTGCATCACAAAAGTACGGAATCTATTTCGTTAATTAAGGTTTCTGGAGTTAATTTACCATTTATTAAAAATTTTCAAATACACTAGTGTAAAATATTCCATTTACTTACTATTTGTATAATAATTTATATAATAATAAAATTTATGTTAATTGAATTTATCGCTTAATCTTTCGTTCTAATGTAGATATTTAATAAAATATTCAATTTACTTACTAAGTAAAATTTATAACATTGTCCTTTAACTTCAAAAAATTCTAAGTTTTTAAATAAACCATAATAATACAGCATAAAATATTATGTTTAATATTAAGTTCATAAAAATTTTAATTAAATAAAAAAATATTGCAAAAAATTTGGCGCTGCTATATACATGATAATATAATAGTACAGTAAATATATAAATGTATTGTGTATTGTGTAAAGTATTACGTTTACCTTACACAACATTTAAATTATTTACGTTTATCTTACACAACACATTTAAATTACTTTCAAATATTTCGGGTATAGCAGCGCCAAATTTTTTGCAATATTTTTTTATTTAATTAAAATTTTTATGAACTTAATATTAAACATAATATTTTATGCTGTATACATGTGTACATACACAACTATTCAAAGATTTATTCCTACTTGGTGCCATTTTTTGACACATCATATCTTTTTAAGTAGATTAAAAATACCTATATATAGACAAATAGTACAGTAAATATATATATGTATATATACAAATAGTTTTGTAATGAGGTCCGTTTTTGTGCGTACACTTGGCGCCTTTTTTTACCCTTTTTAAAAAAGGTAATTTTGTACTGATATCACGCATTTTGTAGTATTATTCATAATTTTATCTCGTATATCTGCACGTACATTTGGCACCTTTTTTTTACCTTTTTTTGAAAAGGTTTTTGTACTGATATCACGCATTTTGTAGTATTATTTATATTATTTTAAACTATAAAAGAATATATTACTTATTAACAATTTTTTCTAAAAGTAAAATATAAATATCTTTAGCGCCTCTAGGCTTTTTTCTAACCTGCGCATCATTATTTTCAATCCAAACGCTAGATGTTCCTTCTCTACACATATTTGTAAAATGACCTTTTTTAATACATTTACCGTAGTGAAATGTAGCACTCATAACTTTATACAATTGTCCAGCTATTGATATTTTACTTATAGGGACAGAACATAAACTAAAATTGTGTGGTATCTTCACTAATTTACCATTCTGTAATGAAAATAATACTAAGTGAATAATAACTATCTCTTTCGCCGATATTATTTCATTTTTTATTAAAATATCATTTTTTCCACAATATTCACATGATTTGTCATTTGACTGATTCCAATGTAAAAATGAAATTTTTAATAAATCATTAAGATTATAATTTTTATTCTTTAAATTGTTAATAGAAAGAGAAACAAGTACATTATTATCAGTACTAATTTACCACACAATTTTAGTTTATGTTCTGTCCCTACAAGTAAAATATCAATAGCTGGACAATTGTATAAAGTTATGAGTGCTATATTTCACTACGGTAAATGTATTAAAAAAGGTCATTTTACAAAAAAAAAAATAATAAATAAAAAAAAACAAAAATAATGTCACGATAATCTTCTATCTTCTCTCTTTTAACATTGTCGATATATCTCTTATCGATATATTGTCTATAAGTCTGTTATCGATACATTTGTTAAATCGATAATGTCCGCGCGATTTATTAAACGCTTGCAGAGCCACACTGTGGTGGAAAAGCAAAAAGGACATTTCCGGACCCCTACTTTACTCCGCTCTCACCACCAATGTTGACGACGACGTTTCTTAAACAAAAATTTTCAGATCTCAACTGCATCGCAATATCTCAGCTTGTAGGGCACGTAGCCAAAAAATAAAAATAGTTTTATTATGAAAATCAAACCTAAGCTATCGATTGAGAATCTATCTACTTAGAAGTCGATCGGTTCAGCGGTTGTCGAGATCCGATAATCTTGGGTCTTGCAACTTTCCGACTCGCGTAAATATACACGGCCGGTCTCGCTGCGCTACATTTGGCACCGAGACACTACCGTGTCTCTTGATAAAATACAAAATATTTCGTAAAATATTTAGTTTTTGGTAGGTCTTACCCTAATACTTTTATGCACAAAATAATAAGACAAAACTATTGGTGCAAAGAATATAGTTATCCTTAAAGAAAAATACGCAATTGCATATTGCAAATAGCATAACTTTTTTAAAACTTTGCGTTTTTTTTGCACCAATTGATTCATATATCTGTACTTTAAAAAGTAGGTGATATCTCAAAAAATCATAAATGAAAAGGTCAAGCCATGTTCAAAAATAGACTCTCAAGATTTTGAATTTTTACAAATTTAAATGATTATCTAATAATATATCACCACGAAAAGTAACTGATATATTATACAAGGTGCCAGTTCAAAGTGAACATACATAAAGTGTATATTATCTAAATAAATTAATAAAATAAATAATATAATAAATTTAATAATATATTACCACGAAAAATAACTGATATGTTATTCAAGGTGCAAATTCAAAATGAACATACATACATAAGGTGTATATAAGTAAAATTGATTAAAATTTGACTCTAAGTGAAAGTACATAAGTGATATGTTATTCTTAGTGCACAAAATATAAAAGTCGTTTATTGAAGTTTGATTTGAAATTTATACAAGCCTGGACAATGAAAAATAGTTGTTTGTAATTCCAGAGTACTAATTTGTTAATGACTCGGAAAAAGAACATGGCGGCCTGCTCTCAAAAAACTTTCGATGGATGGAATAAATAATTAAAATGAAAAAGTTATGAAAATGGTTTAGATTAAAAATCTCCAACCTTTCTGTAGTAAAATTTCGAATTTTTGTATCAATTTCTGATTTTGAATTTGTTATACCGTATTTTCAGCGAGTAATTTATTGGCCAAAAAGTGTTGTCTTATTTCTTGAAACGGGTAAATATTAAATAAACTAAAAATTCATAAATAAAGAAGTTGTCATGTCAAGTACAAAGAAGCTACACGCTTAAAAAGATTAGTGATTATCTGACGTAACATACAACTATAAAAAATCAGATATTAATTATTCAAGATACAAGTGCGAAATAAATATCGTTAAAATATAGATACAAAATTTATCACAATTTGACTTTAAAAAGTAAGTGACATGCTTCTTAAAGTGCATGTATAAAATTTAACAGTGTTTTGATAATGATTAATTTAAATATTTGCATTATCTCTCTCTCTCTCTCTCTGGGCAGGGTGACATATGTGATTGATATTTAACAGTACTACTAACTTATTGAATAGTCAGAGGCAAGTTGTGTCGGATGAATCGGAATATAAGTATTATTATTCTTAAGTGGATACTGAGAAACGCATCGAAGTTTTTTGAGAGCAGGCCGCCATGTTCTTTTTCCGAGTCATTAACAAATTAGTACTCTGGAATTACAAGCAACTATTTTTCATTGTCCAGGCTTGTATAAATTTCAAATCAAACTTCAATAAACGACTTTTATATTTTGTGCACTAAGAATAACATATCACTTATGTACTTTCACTTAGAGTCAAATTTTAATCAATTTTACTTATATACACCTTATGTATGTATGTTCATTTTGAATTTGCACCTTGAATAACATATCAGTTATTTTTCGTGGTAATATATTATTAAATTTATTATATTATTTATTTTATTAATTTATTTAGATAATATAAACTTTATGTATGTTCACTTTGAACTGGCACCTTGTATAATATATCAGTTACTTTTCGTGGTGATATATTATTAGATAATCATTTAAATTTGTAAAAATTCAAAATCTTGAGAGTCTATTTTTGAACATGGCTTGACCTTTTCATTTATGATTTTTTGAGATATATATATATATATATATATATATATATATATATATATATATATACAGGGTGGACCATTTTAATCCATCCAGTCGAATATTTCGAAAACCAAGCCCGGGAGAGAAAAATTTTTCAGACAAAAGTTGTTTGGTTTCAAGGGGACCATAAGATGGTACCATTGGTTTGACCTTGAAGAATTATTTGAAAGTCACATGAAAGTCACCTCAATTTTTTTAAATGGCATTCCCTATTTTTTATTGCATATTCTTGTAGCTTATCTCGAGACCTTTCCAAAACACTATAAATAAATGTTTTTTCATTAAATATTTTCCGAGTTATAAGGCTTGAAATAATTTCTTAATTTTACATAAACTATAAAATATCTCGTAAAATATTCACTTTTCGATGACCTTACCTCAATACTTTTATGCACAGAATAATGAGAGGAATCAATTGGTGTAAAGAAAACACATAGTTGTTTTTAAGAAAATATATGTAATTGTTAATTACAAATTGCACATTTTTTCTTAAAAACAACTATGTGTTTTCTTTACACCAATTGATTTCTCTCATTATTCTGTGCATAAAAGTATTGAGGTAAGATCATCGAAAAGTGAATATTTTACGAGATATTTTATAGTTTATGTAAAATTAAGAAATTATTTCAAGCCTTATAACTCGGAAAATATTTAACGAAAAAACATTTATTTATAGTGTTTTGGAAAGGTCTCGAGATAAGCTACAAGAATATGCAATAAAAAATAGGGGATGCCATTTAAAAAAATTGAGGTGACTTTCATGTGACTTTCAAATAATTCTTCAAGGTCAAACCAATGGTACCATCTTATGGTTCCCTCAAAGCCAAATAACTTTTGTCTGAAAAATTTTTCTCTCCCAGGCTTGGTTTTCAAAATATTTGACTGGATGGATTAAAATGGTCCACCCCGTATATACATATATACAGAGTGACCCATTTTAACTTCCCCACCGGATTATCTTGAAAGGAATGCACTTTCTGAAAAAAAGTTTCAGATATAAGTTTTAGTATTTTTCCCTGGCTATTGAATGGCGATATTGAATTTGACCTCGATTGTGAATGTGAAGGTCATTTAAAGGTCAAGTTAATTTTTTTAAATGGGAACCACTATTTTTTATTACATATTCTTGTAGCTGACTTCAAGAGCTTTCCAAAACACTATAATAAAGTATTTTTTTATTAAGTATTTTCCGAGTTATAAAGCTTGAAATAATTTCTTAATTTTACTTAAACTGTAAAATATCTCGTAAAATATTTACTTTTCGATGACCTTACCTCAATACTTTTATGCACAGAATAATGAGAGGAACCAATTGGTGTCAAGAAAACACATAGTTGTTTTTAAGAAAAAATATGCAATTTGTAACTAACAATTACATATTTTTTCTTAAAAACAACTATGTGTTTTCTTTACACCAATTGATTCCTCTCATTATTCTGTGCATAAAAGTATTGAGATAAGGTCATCGAAAAGTAAATATTTTACGAGATATTTTACAGTTTATGTAAAATTAAGAAATTATTTCAAGCTTTATAACTCGGAAAATACTTAATAAAAAAATACTTTATTATAGTGTTTTGGAAAGCTCTTGAAGTCAGCTACAAGAATATGTAATAAAAAATAGTGGTTCCCATTTAAAAAAATTAACTTGACCTTTAAATGACCTTCACATTCACAATCGAGGTCAAATTCAATATCGCCATTCAATAGCCAGGGAAAAATACTAAAACTTATATCTGAAACTTTTTTTCAGAAAGTGCATTCCTTTCAAGATAATCCGGTGGGGAAGTTAAAATGGGTCACCCTGTATATATATATATATATATATATATATATATATATATATATATATATATTGTTTTAATTGACATTCTTTGACAATTCATAGACAGTAGAGTGTGATCTGAAATGGTTTGAGCAGCTGCACAAGAAACACTGTTTATACGCATAAAATTAATATGCTCTGTAGTAATTCGGCTTGAATATTAATGTATTTTAATGTATATTAATTTTGTATATTAAATTTGTTATATAATTCTACAAATAAAAATTTAAAAGGGTAAAATTTAGTGATCTGGGTGACCGAGTAAAATAATTTACTAAGCAAGATGAAATACCGTTATATATATATATATATATATATATATATATATATATACAGGGTGACCCATTTTAACTTAGGCAGCCAAATAACTCGAAAAATAAGCACACTACGAAAAAATGTTTAGAATCAAAATTTCGTCATTTCGAGGGGGACGTACAATGACGTTAAAATCAGCCCCCCACCCCTCCCCCTGGGCGGTGAGGGGGGGCAAGTTTGAAATCTTAAATGGGAACCCCTATTTTTTATTGCATATTCGGAATCTTTGGCTAAAAACACATACAATTTGTTTGAAACATTTTTCTCGATTCATGATAGATGGCGCTGTAATCGACGAAATTCAATTTCTTCGATTTCTCTTACTGAGAACCCATGCTTACGATTCTGCAATAAATTAACAATAAAAATACTACGTTTTCATTGTTAATACTCGAAATTAGTCTTAAAACAAACTTCTCATTATTTTTTATTACTCATTAATTACTTCTCAAGAAACTGCTTTTAGCGTAACCCAGGAACAACGACGTGGACGTAGCAGTTTTCTGTTCCCTTCGGGGTGCTTGATTAACGTGAGTCCCCTCGCCTCTCACAATTCGGGGTGCTTGAACGTGTGGTAACCCAGCCAGTGAAGGCAAGGTCGTGTGGTGACCCAACCAGTTAAGGCAAGGTCAAGTAGTGACCCAGCCAGTGAAGGCAAGGTCGTGTGGTGACCCAACCAGTTAAGGCAAGATTGCATTGTTATCAGCTCTCTCCGCATGGAGGAGATGCTCAAAGTGTACACCATTATTTTCTAAGGATAACAGTAATCGACAGCGAAAGTTACGTTGTACATTTTCTAGCATTAAAGGAGTTATAGCTTCACAAGCTCTTCTTATTCTTTCCATCATATTCAATCTTGTCGTTGGAGCTTCACTATACACTGCATCTTTAACGTATCCCCATAAAAAGAAATCAAGGGGGTTCAAATCCGGTGATCTCGGAGGCCACAAAACTGGTCCACCCCGCCCTATCCACCGATTTGGGAACCTTTGATTCAAAAACATCCGTACAATACGAGCATAATGAGCACCATCTTGTTGATACCATAAATTTAGTCTAACTGCAAGGGGAACATTCTCTAGGTATGCTGGCAAATCATTTTCGAGGAATTCTAAATACATTGGACTATTAATTGGACGTTCAAAAAAATGAGGTCCAATGACTTGGCCATTGCAAATGCCTACCCATACATATAAACTCCAACGATGTTGATTAAGCACCTCACGATACCAATGTGGATTTTCTGGTGACCAATAGTGGCAATTATGCCTATTGAGACTACCATTGCTGATGAATGTTGCTTCATCACTGAAACAAACATTACTAAAAAAATCTGGATTCTGATCTAACATCTCAAGAGCCCATCTACAAAATTGTACTCTGAGTACGCAGTCGGCCTCACTTAATTCCTGTACCAGAGTAATATGATACGGATGGTAATTAGAGCTGTAGCAAACCGTATGTATTCGGTACTGAGTAACGGGTGCGCCATCTAATACCGAGTAACGAAACGTTACACACGAATGCATTTCGTTACTCGCATTTTTCGTAGTACGGGTACCTACCATGGTGTAAGGAAACATGGTGTGCTCAATATTTAGTGACTTTCTTCTAGTGACTGTTTCCTTACACCATGGTACCTACCTACACTGTTTCAGTTCGTTCACGCAAGTACAATGCACTTTACAGTTCAGTGTACAGTCACCGAAATTGATTTGTTCCGTGACCCCTTTCCGCGGGGCAAGGGGAATATGGAGAATCCGTAAATCAAGGGCGGTTAGTCGCCGCCGCTTGATGGCGCCACGGATATTCTCCATATGTTCTCCATATTCCCCTTGCCCCGCGGAAAGGGGTCAGGGAACAATTCAATTTCGGGCAGTGTACCTGCTACAATGGATAAGAAAAGAAGTAGACTATGGGGTTTTTTTACGCAGACTAAAGACGATGTGGCAAAATGTGATATTTGTAATTCGTTGTATTCAGTGAAAGGCGGCTCTACTACAAATTTGAAAAAGCATCTCATAAAAAAACACAGATCAACCTATGAAACCATCATTCCATGCTCCGTGTCAGATGCAGCAGTTCTGAAAGCTCCTATACCATCAACTTCAGCTAGTACAGAGTCTACTAATCCTGTAATTAAAACAAATGAAACCAATTTGCAGCAGACTAAGTTAAGTGCCTTTATTACACGTCCAGTAGGTGTAGTAAGAAAAAAAAAATTAATGATTTAATTTTTAAAATGATAGTTAAAGACCTTCAACCTTTTTCTGTAGTTGAAGACGCGGGTTTTAAAGATCTTATTAATTACTTAGAACCAGGTTACAAAATGCCTTCAAGGTACATACTTAGCAATACTTTATTGGATGCTAAATACTCAGAAGTCCAAACAAAATTAAAAGAAGAATTGGAGAGTGCGAAATATGTATCGATCACCACCGATGGCTGGACTTCAAGAGCAACAACTTCTTACCAAGCTGTAACAGCCCATTATTTATTAAATTGGGAGTTGAAGTCTGCTTTATTAGGATGTTTTGAATGTCATGAGCGACACACGGCCGAATATATTAAAAATGAGCTGTATAGGTTGCTCTTCCATTGGAGCATACAAAATAAAATATTTACCTGTGTTACAGATAACGCAGCGAACATGAAGGCGGCTATACGATTAACAAATTATGAACATTTGCCGTGTATCGCTCACACTCTTAATTTAGTCGTGCGTGTAGGACTCCAGGACTGTGGACTCAGGGAGCTGATAAGAAAAATAAAAGTCATTGTGGAACATTTCCACAAGAGTCCAATAGCTACCAAAAAACTAATTGCAATGCAGGAGCAGCTGAGGCCTAATCAAAAACCATTGAAGCTAAAAATGGACGTAGTGACCAGATGGAACAGTACCCTGGACATGATTGAGAGGATTTGTTCACTTCAAGAACCTTTAGAAGCGTCTCTTGGAATCTTACACAATCCGGTAGAAAATCTTTCGGAAGACGAATGGCAGGCACTGCCAGAAATAATAAAAATTCTGAAGCCATTCAAGCAACTCACTGAAGAAATGTCTACAGAAAAAAAAGTGACTGTTTCAATGATCCTGGCTTCGACAGAAAGTATGATTGGAATTTTTCACAATTTTGATACAAATATTATTACAGATACAGGAAAGAAATTGGCAAATAAAATAATAACGGAATTTAAAAGTAGATTCAAGAATTGTTACAGGCACCCAGTGTTATCTAAAGCAGCACTGTTAGACCCGCGTTTTAAGAAGCTGGCATTTAGGTTTGATGCATCAAGCTATGAGTCTGCCAAAAATGCATTGAAAACTGAGCTGCAAAACGAGTTTAACTTTAATATGCAGTCAATAGAACCTAACAAGAACGAATCAACGTTAGCTACTGGCGACACCGACGCTGATAACGGCTCAATATGGAAAGATTTTGACGCTTTGGCAACGTCAGCGTCTGCTTCGAACTGTATAGTTAGCGGCAGCATAATTACCATGAGGCAATACCTAGAAGAACGCATTATTCCTCGAGATGAGTGTCCTTTGAAATGGTGGCAGGCTCGGGCAATTCTATATCCCGAACTCTCAAACTTGGCTGAGAAATATTTATCAGTGATGGCTACCTCTGTACCATCTGAAAGGATTTTTTCCAAATCCGGACAAATATTAAGTGAGAGGCGCAGCTCTATTCAACCAAAGCGAATGGAAAAGATTTTATTTTTAAATATGAACCAGAGATTCCTGCCATAAAATGTTTTTATTTTATTATTATGATTAATTTTATTCACACATGTTAATTGTCGTTAGAATGTTTTTTAAATTTTATTGTCAATAAATAATTTTTGACACCTATTTATTGCTTTTTTATTATAATCGATGCATAATGGATTGCGATGTTATTGCGATATGATATAACATAAGCTCACGGTTAAAATTTTAAAAATAGTAAATTCATTGCAAATTTAGTAGATTCCGTCAACAGTTCACTTGTAGTTCTACACTTTACTTATTAAATCAAACTAAATTTAGAATAACTTAAACACAAGTCTGGTTCAAAATACGGAAAAGCGAAAAAGTGCGCCTTACGCATCTTGGTATGTAATGTATGAATATTCATACTGTACGCGTACGTAATACGACTCGATTCGTTGCTCTAACATAACATAGCATGTGATGAGGTATCAGAAGTAACAAGTAACGATACTATAGTAACGAGTACTAATTGTTGTAGTAACGAATACATACGAGTACGCTTTTTTTCGTTACTTTTACACCTCTAATGGTAATTGACTGATCGTAACAATCTATGTGCCGTAGTTTGAGGGATTCCCAGTTCTCGTTCTATTTGACGGGTACTAATATGGGGATTTTGATGAACCATAGCCAAAACTGCGAGCAATCTAGGGTCATTATTATTATGAAGTCTATTCCTTCGCCTTTCGCGATGAAGTGGATTATTACGAGATCTCCTTTCAATGTTTATAATTTGTTGATCAGTAGGATGGCGGCGATTTGGGAATCGCTCCGCATAAGTACGGGCAGTAAGTCTGTAATTTCTACCACATTCACCAAAGGTTATAAGAATATCGACTACTTCTGTAGGCGTATAATTTGCCATTTTACCAGAATTTTATCAGAGTACAAATGTTAAAAAAATACATAAACACTTGTGACTTTGGCACTAAATGGACAAAATTTTGGAGGGATACTTAGAGGAACTCCATCAGATGGAAAGTCCAAAATGTCTCGGTACTTCGGACCATTCAAGTTGCCTAAAGGGCAGGTTACGCTAAAAGCAGTTTCTTGAGAAGTAATTAATGAGTAATAAAAAATAATGAGAAGTTTGTTTTAAGACTAATTTCGAGTATTAACAATGAAAACGTAGTATTTTTATTGTTAATTTATTGCAGAATCGTAAGCATGGGTTCTCAGTAAGAGAAATCGAAGAAATTGAATTTCATCGATTACAGCGCCATCTATCATGAATCGAGAAAAATGTTTCAGACAAATTGTATGTGTTTTTAGCCAAAGATTCCGAATATGCAATAAAAAATAGGGGTTCCCATTTAAGATTTCAAACTTGCCCCCCCTCACCGCCCAGGGAGAGGGGTGGGGGCTGATTTTAACGTCATTGTACGTCCCCCTCGAAATGACGAAATTTTGATTCTAAAAATTTTTTCGTAGTGTGCTTATTTTTCGAGTTATTTGGCTGCCTAAGTTAAAATGGGTCACCCTGTATATATATATATATATATATATATATATATATATATATATATATATATATATATATATATATATATATATATATACAGGGTGATTCAGAACAACCCCCGAATATTGAAATGTCGTATTCCTGAGTGAATTCTGAGATGATTTTTCCTTTACCAAAATTTTCTCCGAAGCTTAGTTTTTGAGTTATAAAGAGAAATAGTTAACGAATTACGGAAAGAGTACGGAAGGTAAACAGGGGCGACGCAACTCACCGTCCGACGCAGGTGATTACGTAGGGTGCCTCAGCCTTAGCTTATCGCTTTACGTATCGATACACATGATACATTCTCTCTCTCTCTCTTTCTTACTCACTCACTCTCACTCTGACTTATTCTCACTCTTGCTCACTCACTACTATTTATTTTTGTAATTAAAAAACTTAAGCTTAGGAGATAATTTTGCAAAGATATATATATATATATATATATATATATATATATATACGGTACGCTATTCCGTAAGGAGCGTGGAATATACATAGAAATGCAAAGGAACAAAAATTATTTGACACTAAAGATCCAGCCTGACCGGAATCGGCTTATTGTTTACGTAGTTATTGTTTAGAACCGGTCTTGATTTCTTAATGTTTATATAGAACGTCTAAATTAAGACGGTATGATCGACATTTGCGAGAGTAGGTGGGAGTAGAAAGGAATACTTCTATCTTTATTTATTAACAATATCACAGAATAACATAAAAATATAAAAATTTTTTTAATAATAAAAAAGACTTTTATGATTTTTTAAAATAAAATAGTAATATTGAATGTTAATTTTTAATTTTAAATTGTTAATTATTAATGTTAATATTATGTCATACTGCGAAAGATATTAAAAGAAATTAAAAATTAACAGAATTTTAGTAACTGTTTAAAAATGTTTAATACAATAAAGATAATTATTTAACATTTTCTTAAATATATGCAGTAATATGTTATGCAATAATAAAAAAATAGTAAAAATATAAATAGTTTTAATATTTTATAAACATTAAAAAATATAATCACGCTTGTTATATATAATCTAGAGAGTAAAAGGCCAACTATAAGAAGAACGAGCAAACAATTACATGACATAAAAATTATAAATCAACAAATTTATTATACATAAACAATAAGAACGTCGAATTCATGGAGTCTTCATCAGCACGCAAAAGAACGCTTTACTAAAATATACATAATTAAATTCTTCTGTCACATACTATAAAATTACCGTTATCATTACGAAGATGTAATTTACATTATTTATAAAAAAAACCGAACAATCGTGAAAAACCGAATTTAATGTTTTATATTCAAAAAGTATCAATTGCTTGACAACGTTGCATTTCTGAAAATAAGGTATTTGGTACCCAGTGAGCATTATGTTATCAAAAACAGCTCTTAAAGTATTCAGGTTTAAGAGTTGGATGTCCGACAACGCCATCTTAAAGCTAACATAATGATGTCAATAAGTCCTCTAATGCGTCAATTTTAGAGGAGATAAAGACATCGTATAAATGATATCCAAATGAATATTAGAATCTGACTTCTTATAAATGTCATGAAAATGTTAATATTAAGAATTGTTATTTATAGTGTTTATATTCTTACGTATTTTATTACACAAAAAAAGAAATATGATACAATATTGTATGTATATAAGTTTTTTATTATAAATACAGAATCTACATAGTTACAAATATTTCCGCAATTGTAACAATACTTTAGACTTTAGAGTAATACAGAAATAATTTTATTAATTTTTGAGGTTGTCTCTTTAAAATTTTAATTAATTTAAATTGACTTTGAAACTATTTTATAATATATTAAGTTCATTTGTTCCTTTCTCTTTTTGTCTATTTTTCCCGTTTATTTCCAAATCTCTTCTCTACTACACAAAAATTTGTAATAAAAGCTTTCACATAGGTTATGATGTTTTACTTGTACTGCTGTATAAGAGATCGTTTACTACAGATTCTAGAGACATCTGCAAGTAGACATCATAAAGAGGTATTCTGAAAGACATCTTACATAAAGATAACTTAATGATATCATTTTCAAAAGAAATTAATGAGGTCTTCAAAAAGTCTTCTTAAAGAACTCATCATCTCAATAATGCTCACTGGGTACCTATTTCATTTGACGCAGACCAAATTAAATTCACGCAAAGTTTGATAAGATGATTAAATGCTATATACATATGTGTATAGATGAAGTAGAAGATAACCTATAATATATTTTACCATTTTGATTAACTAACAGCATTGCCAAGTTTTTATGGTGGATTTCTTTAATTAATCAAATAAGCATATATGATCTTCACCAGTGATATAAAACTCAGGAAAGAGGGTAATGATTGACGTGCAAACTGGCAATTGATTACCTTTATTAAAGACACAACGTTTCGACCATAGGATTTGGTCCTTTTCAAGTGTATCTGTCAATATAATAAAAGAGGGAAACAATACAGTAAAAGTGTGTTACAATATATATAAATTATCGAAATTGTTACTTACAAATTCATGAGTGTAACTCAGGGATTACATTATAATATATAATTAAATAAAAGTGAAATGTTAAGAAATCAGTTGACGCGTATTTAATGCTAGACGATTTCTTAACATTTCACTTTTATTTAATTATATATTATAATGTAATCCCTGAGTTACACTCATGAATTTGTAAGTAACAATTTCGATAATTTATATATTGTAACACTTTTACTGTATTGTTTCCCTTTTTTATTATATTGACAGATACACTTAAAAAGGACCCAAATCCTATGGTCGTTGTGATCTTTAATAAAGATATCAATTGCCAGTTTGTTCGTCAATCATTACCCTCTTTCCCAAATAAGCATACTTTAATCAGCTTTTATATGTATATGAAACAAACTATATAGTGGATAGGAATGAATGTTTGTAAGAATGTAGAAGATGCTTTAATTACTCATAAGAGTTTTATGTACAGCTAAGCATTTTAAAAAGTTATACAATGATTAATTTTTATTTTTTTGGATTACATGGTCAATTAATTAAAAATTGTAATATATTAATCTCATCTCACAGATTATTAACAAGAAGATTTAAATATGCGTGTAAAGTTATCACATTGGCCAGGTTGCCGTCAACTAATGCCTTTTCATTGGATCTTTAACTACTGGCGAAGAGAAGATTTATTCTCATAGTTAATATATTAACTTTGCTTTTAAATAACATTCTGTATAATTGTTAAACAAATTTAAGCATTTTAATTTTTTGATTATACCTCTTTAATTAATAGATCTGTGAATGAGCATGTATTTGTGTGATTTAATGGCGAGAATAAAAGCAAGGAAGACATAATGCGATTACTATGTGTGTCAAAGTATTGAGAAAGGAGTCTCAATAAATTGTCATGCGTCTAATAAATTGTCTTTTGTTGAATAGCACGGATGTACTCATCCGCATATCTTTATTAATTAATGTTAATTAATTGTTAATGATAGAGGAGAGAATTTTTCTATTCAGTTTAACTCGTTTTATTTACTCATGAGCGGTATTACATATATTATCAGACACCTTGTATATAATTTACATTTATTCTTGTATGTATTTCATGTGTGTATTTCATTTCGAGTTTTAAAATGAAGATAAAAGAGAAGTAGAAGTGGAATATGAGACATTAGTCTCAAATGTTACTACGCTTAGAATTATTTTTTAAAACTATATTTTTATTTTTCTCTAAATTATATAAATTATTCTTATATTTTGAGAATAAAAATTTAATGTCCAGCGGACAATAGAACGTTATGAGATTGAAAGACAAATCTATGTATTGGAAATGTACTATAAATTATCGGTGAAGTCTAATTGAAATCACTATCGTAGTAGCGAATAAATTTTTGGACTGCTCGACTGGCTTTGCTACTTGGAAACACGAGCACGCAGCGCGCGATTTCATGAAAGAACCCGTCTTTCCCGCTTCCCTCACTTTATTTGTAACGCCATTTTTGCTGACATCGCTGCTCGACGATGAAACCATCGGGATGGAACGTCGGTAAACAATACGTTCACCTCTTTCCCGGTCTCGAAACCCGCAGCTTGGTTGAAAGTAAGAGAGAGAATGAAAGCCAGGACTATCAAGACCTTCAAGTACAGAGGATTCTAGATATTGTATATTTCTTCTCGTTAGTGTATATTAACAAGGAAATGTATCTAAGAATAAATACATTTTTTTTGAAAATCGTATTTAAGAGGAGTATCATTATTTCTGTTTAATTAATCTATTCAATGATACCTCGATATCTCGGAAACGATTGAGGGGACTTACAAGATTAGATGAAAAATAAAAGTCTTCTCAATAAAATTACTTTCAGATGATTTTTAGTATCTAAGATGAAACTATATTTTTCAAATTCAATACTCTCCTTCACCAGTAAATATTAATAAATGGATTTCAATTTTTTTTTGATAAGCTTTGAAGGAAAGATTAAATTGTTTACTATGGAGGTCGTGCTCTTTTGTAGTCTTCTACTTCAAAGATAACCCTGTCATCTTCGATAGGATAGCAATGGAGGTAACAATGAATTTGTTTATTTTTAAAGGAGTCTTCGGGGATGTGACGATTCTTCATTTACATGATAGTCTGTCATCGAGCATGGCTAACATTATTCTGGAGCTGCGCTGCTGACATATTTCTTACTTTATTCGGTGTATATAGAGTAGACAAGCGAGGAAGGTATCGGAGTGTGAGCCTGGATGGCCAACTTAGTTGGCCAACCACCCGGCAAGCGAAAGACTCGAGCTTGAATCTCGGTCTTGTCTCTTTGCCCGATATTTTTCTCGTTCAAAAGATCGCAACGCTCTCTTCTTGAAGAGTTACTTCTAATCTATACTATGAAAACCTATTTGAAAAAATAACATTACTTGATAGGATTGGAAGAGACAAATTTAACGACAATTTACAATCTATGATTTGTTGTATCTTTAGAATTTCTTGCTCTCTCTCTTGCTTAAAATATTGTAGGTTTCATCACACTAAAAATCGTCTCGAAACAATTCCATTGAAAAAATTTTTCTTATTTTTTTGTTAGAGTCTCATTGTTTTTGAGGTATCAACATGTGAATTGATTGATCAAAAAGATACATCTCTTCTCTTTCTTCAGAAACGATTTTTAAAAATTCTTGTTGCTGGAACACAAAAAATAAAGTTATAGGATCATAAATCATTGAATTTATAACTTCTCATTATTTTATACAATATTGCTAATAATGTTAACTTTTAAATCCGAAATTTTTGTAAAAAAGAAGAATAGAAATATCATCTTTTGAGACAACAATTCAGAGTAAAATCTTCTAATGCATAAGATTTAATTAGGTCTAAATTAATAGTCTAATCCAATAATCCAATTAAATTATTTCATGTCAGTGGTGCGCTTGTGTTCCCATACCTACACACACACACACACACACACACACACACACACACACACACACACACACACACACACACACACACACACACGCACACACAATATACACACACACGCACGTGCGCGCGCGCGTATTTAAAAATTATATCTTTTACAAATATTGTGGTCAAATAAAGTTCATATTTGTAGAATGGTTTTATTTAATATTTGAATATATGAGTATAAAGTATTGGATACACCAGAGTTTTCAGATCGAACGTGAGCTATTCTTTAAAATCAACGCGACGCCTCACTCTCTTTTTTTTCATCATCGCTCGCTATCGTCCGCTATCAATTGTTCGCTCGCAGCGCCGAACGTTCTTCTATAATACTTCCGCATGTACAACCTGGGAAGCGCAATTTTCCTACATATTTTTAGAGAACCATTTAAACTTTAATCAAAAAATATTGTGTTATAATTAATATTATTATAAAATATAAAAAATTATGTATGTAATAGGATCTAAAATTTCTCGGTTTTAGTAAGACATATGAAAAATATTTGATATAGTGCGTAACATTACTCAATAGTGATTGCACAAATGTGACTCCTATGATATATTGTAGTATAATAATACAGTTTAGAGATTTTTAATAAAATATTTATATATATATACAGAGTTGGGTAAAAGTCCGGAAACGGTCAAATATCTCGAAAAGGATCAACTATAGCGAAAAATATGTAAGTAGCAAAGTTGTAGGGCTTAATAAAATGTACCTAATGATGGCTAAAAATTTGACTTTGGGTGGAGGACGAAGATCATATGAAGGTCAAAATTTGAATTCAACATTGAATTTTTTAAGTGGAACTGCCTACTTTTTATTACATTCTTGCTTATCTTGAGACCTTTCCAAAACACTATAAATAAATGTTTTTTCGTTAAGTATTTTCCGAGTTATAAGGCTTGAAATAATTTCTTAATTTTACATAAACTATAAAATATCTCGTAAAATATTCACTTTTCGATGATCTTATCTCAATACTTTTATGCACAGAATAATGAGAGGAATCAATTGGTGTAAAGAAAACACATAGTTGTTTTTAAGAAAAAATATGTAATTTGTAACTAACAATTATTATTTGTTATTTGACCGTTTCCGGACTTTTATATCTTCCTGTATATATATATATATATATATATATATATATATATGTGTGTATATATATAAGATGTATAATGGACGTCTTGTATAATGGGAGTCTCTTGCATCCAATAGAATATAACGATACTATTAACATACTTGCGAATATGATGTGTGCATAGACTGAAAATTTTAAACCTTAACTTTAAAAATAATTGAACTGGACGTGTTCTTTTCTTTAAGAAAAGTTACACAAAAGAATTAATCTACACTATTACGCAAGATGAAAACTTATTAATATTCACCAAACTACATTTAAGTTTTCAATAGATAATAGAATGTAGAATAGATATTTAAAAACTGTTTCTTTATATTTAGGATCTTACTATTTTTTAGCATTAAAAATAGGAATAGTGCTCATGAGTGAATATTCAAGATTTGAGGAATTAATTCTTATTAAGGATAAATTCAAGGATTACGTTCAGTAATTCAGGGAATACATTAAATCAGATTGCAAATAAAATACTGAATAATTGTGATTCAAAACTAGAATTAAAAAATAAAAAATAAAAAAAATTCTATTAATATCAGCGTAGAAGTAAATAGTTCTCAAGATATCTCGTATAGAAATAAATGTTTCTCAAAATATCTCAGATAGATAATATATCTCTCTCTCTGGATATAGTCTTCCTAAATAAAGCCTGCGGCACACGATACGATTTTTTGTACTGGATAGCTTACGAGAGCCAATTAGGATTAAACTTTAAATCAATTGATCTAAAATTCTGCATCTTTATTGGCTCTCGTAAGCAAACCAGTACGAAAAATCGTACCGTGTGCCGCAGGCTTTAAACGATAGATATGAAAATAAGAAAATAATTAGGAAAACTAGAAATAAGATTAGTTTATTTCTTATGTTCGTAAGACTTGAAATATCGAAACAAATTCTGCCATGTGAAAGCCACATGAGCTTTCAATGATTGTCAGACACGGATGAGGATAAAGTTCTAACGAGGATTTAATAGACTTGTCCACAAGGGTCGTTTAACAATGGCTCGTTCGCGACCCTCGTAGAATTCTCGTGGCAGACATCGCATGTCAAGTTGACGGATTGACTGCTCGTTCGTTTCAACAGATTCGTTTGACTCTCTTATGATAGCTTTCGCTTAATTAAATCTAGGCTTACAAAACTATTATTCAAAAATATTTGTATAAAAATTACTTATTTAGAAAAATTTTTTTACTATAAAATTTAATGTAAATGTGTGACTTAAGTGTTTTTACATAAAAATTTTGTTTTATTGTGTACATGTTTATCTCTAATTTCAAAGTAAATTTTATCGTAATAAGTAAATGAGAAAATGGCATGTTATTTACTTGTTAAATAAAATATTTATTATATTTTTATTATAAAAAATTCGATAATAAGAATAATTATCGAAAATTTAATATTTTACAAGAGATGCTTTTATTTCTATGTACTTTAAGATGGCACAGTATTAATTATGCATTTGCATTGTAATTTACAACATAAAAGCTAACAATGCAAACAATTGTAGTCATATCATACGACTATTACGAATATGTTACTGTTTACTTGTTATAGTTATAAATGTGTTCATATATGTAAAAACATTATACGATACTTTTATCATCGTCTCTTACTAAACAGAGAATACAATATTATTACAGAAAGAAGGAGAAGGATTATTTTTTAATCTCACGTTTTATAACTCTCATACGTTATGACAAATAGCCGGTCGGTCCATAGACCGGAGCGATAGACAAGATAGTCAATGCCGTGGCGAGCTATGTGTCGAAGTGTCGAAACAGGTGGGCTGACGAGGGAAGGAACCTCGAGAATGAACAGGAAGTAAGAGGAGCTTTATTGTCAAGTCACGGTGGCATCGTGGCCTATCTCTATCTTCTACAACAACCTCCGCTTCTTTTTTCCCTTCTTTCCCCTTGTAGATGATCTATTCACGTTTACTTGCTTGCAAGTATACATTTTAATCTGTAGTCATAAATAAAGAGATAATCATATGAGGAAAATATTTCTCTAAAAAATATGTAATTTATTTGAAAACTTATTCATTACTAAATTAATCTGAATGTCAATAAATAAATAAATAAATAAATAAATAAATAAATAAATAAATAAATAAATAAATAAATAAATAAATAAATAAATAAATAAATAAATAATATTATTGATGTACAAAAATGTTTTATAAAAATATTTATAAATATTGTATTATCTTATAAAATTTAATGTTTATTATATAATTTATTTATTATAAAATTAATATGTGTCGTAAACAAAGAAAATTAATATTTTCTCAGAGAAATAATACATATTCTTTATGTCAAAATATATAATGTAATTATGTTAGAATAATATAATTTATATAGAATATAACATAATTTATGATAAATATTTGCACATTTGCATTTGAGCATTTTGCAAAATATCAGGAGACGCGGTAGCGTCTCCGGCCATGTTCAAAAATAGAAACTACAAGTAGACGCTACAAGTCTCTTATCCCGCACCCTTAAAGTCGACTTTTTGGGGGTGTAGAACTATTAAAATATAAAAAATTTTGAAATGCCTGTAGCATATTCCGAAAGGTGGTATCGCCACGAGTAAGTTAAGCCAAAAAAGAAAAAAATCGGTCAAGCCGTTCTGGACATATAAACGGTCAAAAAGTGATGTTTTTCACGAAAAATGAAGTAACGTCTTCTTCTTCTTCTCTGTCCGCAATCATATGTACTTCTCTTCTCTCTTACCTTTCACTCACACCTCCCCCAACTTCCACTCACCCCCTCCCCCCTCCCCTCCCCTTTCTCCCCTCCCTTCCCCTCCCCCCTCTCCCCTCCCCTTCTCAATTTTTTCGTCTTTTTCGCTCTATTTCGCACTTTTTCATCATCTTTCACCCCCTCTCACTCTCTCACACCCTTTCTGGTGTATTTACCATTTATTAAAAATTTTCAAAAACCACTCCTTAGACGTGAAATTTAATTTAATCTAGCTTGTGCTAGACGTCCAATTAGAAAAATTATTTTTTCATATGTACTTCTCTTCTCTCTTACCTTTCACTAACACCTCTCCCAACTTCCACTCACCCACTCCCCCCTCCCCTCCCCTTTCTCCCCTCCCTTCCCCTCCCCCCTCTCCCCTCCCCTTCTCAATTTTTTCGTCTTTTTCGCTCTATTTCGCACTTTTTCATCATCTTTCACCCCCTCTCACTCTCTTACACCCTTTCTGGTGTATTTACCATTTATTAAAAATTTTCAAAAACCACCCCTTAGACGTGAAATTTAATTTAATCTAGCTTGTGCTAGACGTCCAATTAGAAAAATTATTTTTGGATCTATTGCGTGCCCAAACAAAAATACGATAGTTGCAATAGCGCTGAAATCGGGCTTGCTTTAGGCGCCCAATTAAAGAAATTTGGAGTGCTCTGCTTATAAAAGATATCCCAGAGACGATTAATTTGTGTATTAGTTATATATTTAAAAATATTTTATACCAGATGTAGTTTACACCAGACGTAATGATCGTGTTAAAATCGGAGAGACGAATAAAATATATGGTTGCGTGCTCACAAGAATAGCTGATGGAGGAGCTCATTCTTTATTTTCAATATTATTGTATTTTTGACATACAAACGGTTAAACATCTCGGAGAAATAAAGACAGTTAGCGAGTGACTGTGTCAGTGTCAAAATTAAAACGGAATAAAAATCTATTTGAAATTAGGTCATCACTTCAACGATAAAAATAATATAAGTATAAGTATATAACTACGTACAACTATATAATGTAAAAATAATTATTTGAATATATTGATGAAAGAATATTAGCATTTTAATAAATTATGTTATTTATTGAAATTTTATAACTTAATCGATATATTGTGTTACATACGTTACATGTAATTTCAGTTTTACTAATTCAAACTATTAATGATACATTAGTGGTTCTAGTAATCATTTCGTGCATCGACTTTACTAAAAATTGACTCTATTGATAAACTACGTAAATTACACGCGGAATAATAATAGGGAAATACTGTAACTAAAATACAGAAATGTAACAGAAGCGTATATAAAAAGAAGTATATGGAGATTTTCGCACACAAGTGTCTTACAAGAACCCGTAAATTAACCCCATAAGAAATGTTAATTAAAGAAATGTTAACGACATAGGTCCCATACTTTTGCGATGTACCGTTTTTGAGATATTGAATTTCACCCCTAAGCGGTAGTTTTTGAAAATTTTTAATAAGTGGTAAATTAACCCCATAAGAAACCGATAATTAACGACACAGATACAGATATTTAGTAACAAAAAATTTATTCTATTATTGAAATCATGTAAACGATTAATCCGCACATTGTAATTGAAACAAATGCACTTTGCAGTAAGAGCTTTATTGTGTTAGTTTTCTTCATTTAAAAAGTGCTATAATAAAATCATTTAATTATTAATGACAGTATTCTTCAAATCAAGAAAACTAATACAATTCTGCCTACAAAGTGTGTTTGTTTTAATAATAGTATGCAGATTATTTAACAGTTCAGTTATTTGTATCTTTTACATGATTTTAATATTAGATTAATATTTTTGCTTAGATATTTAATGGACGAAATTGCATATGCATTTCAAGAAACAAAATATATTACAGGGTCAAAAAATATTTCAAATATCATTTTTCAATCACATTATTCATTGCAATAACAAAATAAACTTTTGATGGGTAACGATAACTTTGATCAACAACACTTTTAATACCATTATATAGAAAGCTTAATCCAAAAACAACGTATTTTTTTAAATAACGCAATAGTATCAGAAAAATTTTTTGATCTAATGACATATTTTGTTTTCTGAAATACATATATACAATTTTGTCAATAAGGTATTGAGTACAATAACTCGAATAACAATAACAATAAAAGCAGACACATCTATATTATAATGTCATCGACACGCTTAGATACATACACAGGATGGGACAAAAGTGTGGATATACCCGAATATTTCATAAAAGTTGTATTTTAGAAGAGAATGTTTCAGACGAAAGGGTTTAGAAAGGGTTTAGAAGGATTTATTCACTGTTCTCATCCGTTTAATATTGGGTGGCGTCCCTAAAGTTAGATCAAGATCACATCGATATTTTTAAATGGAACACTCTATTTTTTATTTTAGAATCTAATAGCTGGTGTTAAGAGCTTCTCAAAACACTATAATAAAGTTATTTCGTAAAATATTCAGTTTTTGGTAGATCTTATCCTAACTTTTATGCACAAAATAATAAGACAAAACTATTGGTGCAAAGAATATAGCTATTTAAAAAAAAAAATACGCAATTGCATATTGCAAATAACATAACATTTTTTAAACTTTGTGTTTTTTTTTGCACTAATTGATTCATATATCTGTACTCTAAAAAGTAGGTGATATCCTCAAAAAATCATAAATGAAAAGGTCAAGCCATGTTCAAAAATAGACCCTCAAAAATGTAAATTTTTGCAAATTTAAATGATTATCTAATAATATAACCATGAAAAGTAACTGATATATTATGCAAGGCGCCAGTTCAAAGTGAACATACATAAAGTATATATTATCTAAATTAATTAATAAAATAAATAATATAATAAATTTAATAATATATTACCACGAAAAATGACTGATATGTTATTCAAGGTGCAAATTCAAAATGAACATACATACTTAAGGTGTATATATTATAAGTAAAATTGATTAAAATTTGACTCTAAGTGAAAGTACATAAGTGATATGTTATTCTAGTGCACAAAATATAAAAGTCGTTTATTGAAGTTTGATTTGAAATTTATACAATCTTGGACAATGAAAAATAGTTGTTTTCATAATTCCAGAGTACTAATTTGTTAATGACTCGGAAAAAGATCTATTTTTGAACATGGCTTGACCTTTTCATTTATGATTTTTTGAGTTTAGTTTTGAACAATTTTAGTAAGAATACAACATGATGCTCTTAATTATCTTGATAATAATATTATAATGTAAACTTAAATTATATTCAAATTATTAAGTAAGTAATCATCAAGTGAATAAATTGGTGCTTTTAATATTATAGCTCTTGTTAGCATTTATTAATGTGTCAAACTAATATTTTTAATGTTTGATCTCATCACACGCACACATACACACGCGCGCGCGCACAATTGTATAAAAAGACAGACAGACAGACAGATAGATAGACAGAGTAATAACAAAATTTTCATAATTGGAATTAGCCTATATTTATTTATGTTTTTCATTGAATTATTAAAAGCTGTGTTTATTGTTTAAATTTTTGGTAATTATTTATTATTACGGACCACCCTCCGATGTCCTTGACCTTGACATATGTTGTCAAAAGGTCCTCCTGAGTGACCTTCGGAAGGTTTTAGTCGTCGGTCATCACTCGTTAAAAAGTTATTAACAAAAAAAGTTTGAAAAATATAGCAATTATTTTGAATACAGCTTTACACATCCACCGCCAATGACCAATGAACAAAAGAAGTTTCACGATACTGTGTTTGTATATGCCATTCCTACTGTTGTGGATATTTCCTATGACTTTGAAACGATATCCGAAAATAAACTAGTATACGATAGATTTTCGTACAGATAACATTCTTATGATCTGTCTTAAAATAAAATTCTATGACACAATTCTAAGTTAGCGCATAATTTGAAATATGGTGTAAGAGTGAAAACGCGTAAAACATAGGTTCGCGTCAAAAATTGCAAACCCATGTGGAACCTCACTTTGCATTGAAAAGTGTACGCGTGGAGGCAGTGTGTTCCATTCCCCTACGAGGGGCTCCAATACTGAGAAACTACACACATAGGTGTGGGTGGAACTCGCTTCGCGTGGAAAGTTGTAAACCCATGTGGAATCTCACTTTTTACTAAAAAGTGTACGCTGCCGTCTTTCGCCACACCGCCGGGCTGCTTCACGAAACTAGACAGCTTACACTTTTTAATGCGAACTGAGGTTCCACATGGGTTTACAACTTTCTACGCGAAGCGAGTTCCACCCACACTTATGTGTCTAGTTTCTCGGTAGTGGAGCCCCCCCGTAGGGGGGCGGAACACACTGCCTCCAAGCGTATACTTTTTAATCCGAAGTGAGGTTTTACATGGGTTTGCAATTTTTGACGCTAAGTTTTACGCGTTTTCACTCTTACATCATATTTTAAATTTCGCATTTTTTTTTAGAAAGGATTGATTACAGAGCATGCGCATGTGGCCACATTTTTCAAACTTTTTCAACTTTTCAACACTTTCACTTTTCATTTTTCAACTTTTTAACAAGTAATGACCGACGACTAAAACCTTCCGAAGGTCACTCAGGAGGATGACCTTGACAACATATGTCAAGGTCAAGGTCATCGGAGAGTGGCCCGTAATTCTAAATAATTACTATTATCTCTTATACTCTAATATTAATTCCATTATATTTAAATTCGATATTATTATGAGTCAGTAGTATGAAATTTAAGTAAGATACTGTGTTTGTGTCACTTTATGATTTCTTTATTTTCAAAAGTTAGAAAAGTAACTTTTTAAAATAGAAATTTCTAGAATCAAAAGTAAGCATAAAATTGAACGTGATAGTATGGCCATCGTGATGGTATTATGTAAATTCCATTCCTGTAAATTTCATGATTTTTTTTTACAGAAATCTAATAGAATCTCTTGTGGAGATCTAGAATAATCTTCTAACTAAAATGAGCAAAAACAAGTATTAATAGTGCCGATTGACGAGCGGATTATAATTCCGATACGTTCTTGCTTCAATTATAATAACTGAGATCAAATAGAGAAATCATAAGAGAGAATTTTTAAATGAAAATTTTTTCAAACAGACAAAGTAGATGTGGCAAAGTTTTTTATTCCGTCTGTATAACAATAAAATTGGCATTGCCGAACGCCAAAAGCTCGTAAATTTTAAGAGAAATTAAAAAAAAATTGTATTATGTTTAGACTAGCAACGAAAGTATTGCGCAAGTAATATCTTACTAATGAAAACGGTCTCACTAATAGAAACGGAGTCCGCAACGTGAACTAAAAATTTCTATGATTCCTACGAGAAATGTAAGAACCCCGACAGAAAGAACCCCGCACTAATCTTATGGAAAATAGGTCTCGGTCGAATTGACTAAAATTGTAGTATAATATAGTTTATTACATCCTGATGAAAAGTGTCAATGGGCAGTTTCCGAGTTGTAGAGCGTCAAAAATCGTAAAAAAGGGCAGATAAACCCATTTTTCCGAAATGGGTTTTGTTTGGGAATGCACGCCTAATTTTCATAGTACCACTCACACTCTGGCAGCACCTCTCTCAGACACCATTTTCACACTCACTCAATCAATCAGGACTTTTTCTATCGATCCGTCTATCGATCGATATGAAAATCAAGCCTAGCTCTTTCTCGTTTTTGAAACTGCCTAGTCCGCCCAGCGTTTTGTCGTTAAAGAAAGTCAATCTTGGAGCATCTCACGCTCTACTACACTCAGTTAATCAAGTATATTAAAACGTCTCAGCATAGTGCATCTCAGGAACAATATTGTGAGTAATCTCATTATGTAAGTCGACTCGTTTTCGGGTACATCACCACGCCGACTTATGCGTATGTGTTTTACGCGTTTTCACTCTTACACCATATTTCAAATTATGCGCTAACTTAGAATTGTGTCATAGAATTTCATTTTAAGACAGATCATTAGAATGTTATCTGTACGAAAATCTATCGTATACTAGTTTATTTTCGGATATCGTTTCAAAGTCATAAGAAATATCAACAACAGTAGGAATGACATATACAAACACAGTGTCGTGAAACTTCTTTTGTTCATTGGTCATTGGCGGTGGATGTGTAAAGTTGTATTCAAAATAACTGCTATATTTTTTAAACTTTTTTTGTTAACATTAGATTGCCGGAGCGAGTCAATTTGACTCATTTACGATTTGGAAATCTGCGGAAAATGTATTTTAAAAACAGAATATATATGTAAAAATTGTTTTGAATAAAGTTTCTTTAAAATAAAATTTTATAATATTTTTTTTAAACTTCAATTTTGATGTTTGAGTCAAATTGATTCTTTTCAGGCAAAATAGGTATATACCCAACATCCGGCTATCTAGTGTTAATAACTTTTTAACGAGTAATGACCGACGACTAGAACCTTCCGAAGGTCACTCAGGAGGATGACCTTGACATATGTCAAGGTCAAGGTCATCGGAGGGTGGTCCGTAATAATAAATAATTACCAAATTTTTTAATAAAATGTTAAAATCAACAATTTATCTAATCAATTTATACAGAGTGTCTAATATGTGTAATCTGTAAACGGTATGTAGGGTTAAACTAAATAGAAAAGTCTTCTACCGTTTTGATAAAGATCTATGAATCAACGCGCGATTCGGAGTCGACATTTACGATTGCTACGTGGCGGGGCATTGGAGGGGAGCACTGTGTAAAAAAACAACGGCTATACATGAGTAATGCGGGCAGCTGTTATTATAGGATGTTATTAATAAAAAATAATGTAAAATTTCGAAAATGTGTTACGATATACTCTTGAATATTATGTTAATCAAATTTTTTTACATATCTTATGTATTTTAAGTATGATTCGGTGTCTCTGTGGGGGGTATGCATTAATATAATATTATTAATATACGAAAGATTTTTTTTTGTTTCTTGCAGTATCAGTCCTAACATTAATATTGACAATCTGAAAATTTAATCTGAAAATTTAATAAATAGTTTCTATTTATTATTTAAATTCGTATGCAAAACCTGAAACAGATTCTCTAATCGGTTCATGAGTTATTCAACTTTTAATTTCTCATGAGTTCTCATGGAGTAGCCGAATATTCTTACTAAACGAAATTATAAAGAAGCATCATTGATAATATTCTGAAACTTTGTTTATAAGTCAATTTAACATTAAGTGGTGTTTCTAAAAAAGGCTGATATCGGTTCCCTAATTTATTCTCAAGTTATTAATGAAAAATGATACAAAATTTTGGAAAGGTGATATACGATATACTCTTGAATATTATGTTAATCATATTTTTTACATATTTTATTTTACGTATTTTAAGTAAGATTCGGTCTGGTATGCATTAAATATTATTAATATACTAAAGACTTTTTCGTTTTTGCAGTTGGTATCAGGTGTAATTAACGCCTAAAAGTTTTTTGCTGACAATCGCAAAATCCACAAAATATTTACATATACTCACTTGCAGTGCCAGATATCATATTAACTAGTATTATTTAAGTGTTTTATACGATAAGAGTACATGTGATGCATATCTTAAACCAAGAAAGTATAGAATTCCAAATTCAATTTCAAATTAAGTAACTTTTGTTTGGGATTGTATAGCTAGAACATCTTTAACCATTGTTATTTCCACAGCGCTTCTGTACGCTCTATCCATCGATCAATGAAAGTCGTATTTAAGGATGTTTGAAATTGATGGAATATTATATTTCTTGGTTTAAGACGTGCATCACATGTACTCTTATTGTGTAAAGCACTTCAATAATACTAATTAATATGACATCTAGCACTGCAAATAAATATGTGTGTATATTTATATATATATATTTTGCGAATTTTGTAATTGTCAGCAAAAAGCTTTTAGGACTGATACTGCAAGAAACAAAAAAGATCTTTCGTATATTAATAATATTATAGCATACCACCCAGACACACCAAATCTTACTTAAAATACATAAGATATGTAAAAAAATTTGATTAACATAATATTCAAGAGTATATCGTAACACATTTTCGAAATTTTACATTATTTTTTATTAATAACTCGAAAATAAATTAGTGAATCGGTATCGGCCTTTTTTTAGAAACACCACTTAATATTTAATTGACTAAACAGAGTTTCAGAATATTCTTAGTGCTCAAGTAGAGTAAAAAGTAAAAAATAATGCCAATTTGACGTCATATTGACCAAATCATGACCAAAACATGATGTAAATTGATCAATATAACGTCAGATTAGAAAATCTGTTTCAGGTTTTACATACGAGTTTAGATAATAAATAGAAACAATCTATTAAATTTTCAGGTCATTGTCAATATTAGTTCTGTTGATGCCAGAATCTTAAATATTGTTTAACTGCTAAAGAAAAATAAGGCTTTGCTTCATCTTGCTGAAACCAAACATTTTGCATATTATGAGGATATAAGTTTTCGATAACAGTACTTAATGTCTCAACAAATGTAGATGATTTTATGTATTCGAATTTCCATTAAGAAAAAAGGACCAATGTGCGATGTCCTGCCCATATGTTTAATTTCTGCGTACGAAAGTCTGTCATCCAATGAAGATTTACATCACTCTAGTATGTACTTATTAACATCACTTAGTTCAAATGTAATCTCATGAGAAAAAATTATAAAATCAAGAAAGCTTGGATCTTGACCGTATCGAGCAATCATTTCATCATAGAATTTTATCTTTCTATCATAGTAGTTATCATATGGATATCAAACATAGAGATGGCATAGGGATTATAGAGATTTTTATTTTATGAAAGCAATTATTTTTTTTTTTAATTTTGAGAGATACCTTTGAGAGAAACCTTTGCTAATGTTTACTTATTTGTTTTTTAAACTTGATAATGATGAGTGAGGATTTTCAACTTCTGACCACAAACTAAACTCTTTTCTTCATTTGTTGCATCTCTTGTTTTCCAATATGTGGACGATCTTTTACATTTTCCATGTTTTTTCAAACCGTTGTTACTGTTTTTTGAACAGCGGATTTTGTAATGGAGTTTCAATTAGGAAAAGTTTGTCATGTTATAATCTAGTAGTAGAAACAATGGTCACGATAGGAATCTTTTCCTGGACTCGCGCTTTGTAATCATTCGTTACTTGTAATCTTACTTGTAGCTTAAGCAAGTTTTGCAGATAGACAAAAATCAATTTAAAAAAAAGGCGTATGAGTCATAGAATCATCCTCCGGTCTAGACAGAGCACTATAGCTTTCTAGCTAAATCATCATAGGATTATAGAATATCTCTCTCTTCTCCTCCTTTTTGAAAGAATTACAAATCAATAATGTTTGTCAAATCTGATATATAAAGATATCAATAGAGGATCATGTTTAGGGCGAAGCGGCTATTACTATTACTATTATTGACTGAAGTGTTTGTTTCATTTTTCGGTGGCAGTTGAGGCTCTTTTTCTAACCTGGATTCCAGTGAAAAATTATTTGTCGATCGACGTCGAAACCATAAAATCGATTCGACAAATCATTTTTAGATTAGTAAATAGTGAGTAGTGAGTACATAAAACATCTACAATATTTAATTTATTTTGATAACTCCCGCTTTTCATGGACTCTATTTTGGTTTTTTTTTCTTCTTTATTCCTAAAACTTAAAATATTTCTTTGGTTTGATATTTACAACTCTCGTATGTAGCAAAATTGATCTTTTAACAACGATTTTGTACATATATCCACTTGTTGTTTTTTGGTAGGAATGTATTCTAAATCGAACAATCCTTTTCTCACCTGCAAAGTGGTACTTAACATCAATATGTTTTGTTCGTTTGTGAAACTCTTGGTTTTTAAAAAGTTTAATAGCGCTATGCTTGTGCTGCAGTCATAAACTCTTATTCTGCTGTAGATAGGAGGAATTATCTTCTGTTTTTGTAAACACTGCTTTTATTTAACTAAAAAAAATGTAACCTGAAGTCGATCTACGAGTTTCAATACCATCTGCATAATCCACGTCACTAAAAGCTAAATTTAGATTTATTTGCTATAAAGACTAAACCATAATCTACCGTTTAAGTATTTTAAAATTTTTTAAATGAAATCCAATGTATTATATCTTGTCCGGTGACTCTCAGATATTGACTCACGGTACTTAACGCAATAGTCTTGTGTCTATTCCCAGATACATCAGCTATCCGATAACTTCTCTATATGATGCTCATACTTCCTTAAATTGTTGTTTATCATGTGCTAGTATGCTTATTGTTAGTTTCTGGGAACAGTGACTGGGTTTGCATCAGCCATATTAAAACCAAGATCATTCCAAGATCATTTTAGCACACCCGGATTAATGAAGGAAAATAGACCCAGTGTTCCGTTCTATCTGATAACTTAGAAACAATCTTAGATTTCCAATAGTTCTCATATATCTCAAACTCCTTTTTTAAATGAATCAACAACTCGTTTGCAGTCACACAGTTTGACGTTGTTATCAAACATTGTCTATGTAGATAGCTAGTATAAGTGTGTGTTTTTTTACTGATTATTTATAAAGACACAAGGGTCTGATTTTGTAGATCTCAAATCAAATTTCTTCAAAAAAGCAGTAAAATGCTCATGCATGGAGACTTGTTTTAAATCGTAACTCCTTTTCAATTTATAAATGTTCGATTATTTTTCGTAATTCTCGGGTTATTTTATAAATATGGTTTTCTCTAGTTTTCCATTGGGAAAGGCTGTCTTTATATCAAATTATTGTAAGAACAAATTTCTTGTTGTTGCCAGAGCTAAGATTATACAAATAGAATTTAACAACTGGATTAAAGGTTTTATGGTAATCGACTCCTTGTTTTTGAGAGTAGCTTTTCGCTACAAGCCTGGTCTTGAATCTATCACTACCAGTCAGGTTTTCTTTTTAATTTATATATCCAATTTATTCTCCATCAGTTTTCTTCGGTTCTGTTGATTTACAATACTTCATATTTTGTTTTTAATAAGTGACTCGATTGCTTTGTCTATTGCTCGCTTCTATTCAGTAGCATATGGATCGATTACTTCTTGACAGCTTTGAGATTCTTTTGCAAAAAAAAAATTAGTATTGATTCCATCTCTTTGTACTTGTTCTTCGGATCTACTTGTGTGTGTGAAGCTGGCGTATCATTTCGCGGAAAATCATAAATAATTAAGAGTTCTGAATAGATTTTTAATAGTTCTAGAGTTCTTGATAGTTTAAACAAATAGTTCTGGCGATTGAAGCAGAGAAGATATCGGACAAAGTGATATGTATGTCAACTTCACGCAGAATATCACTTTGTCCTACGACAATTCCGCTCGTCAATAATTGTAGGAAATGAAGAGATCTATAGTTGTGCTTTTCCAAAAAGTTCCGATCATAACAGAACTTAACAGAACTATCGAGAATCAACCAGCATATTATCTGTATACGAAAATCTAAGTTTTTCGGACAAAATAATTGTTTAAAAAATTTTCTAATTGTTCTTATCATCAGAACTGTTTGGAATGGCATTGTACATGCCTACAACTATACGAGAACTATTTTAGAATTAACAGAACTGTCGAGAATCGACCAGCATATGACCTGTATATACGAAAATCTTAGTTTTTCCGGCAAAATAATTGTTTAAAAAATTATGTAATTATTTTTATCATCGGAACTCTTTGGAAAAGCATTGTGCATGTCCAGAACTATACGAGAACTCTTGTACAATTAACAGAACTATCGAAAATTGGCCGGCATCTCACCTTGATATGTATAAATTATGAATTTGCTTGCCATTTTTTTATCTTAATTAGTAATTTTTTGCTTTTAGAAAACAGAACTATTCTTAGAACTCATGTAGAACTGTAGATCTCTTCATTTTCTACAATTATTGATAGCGGAATTGTCGTAGGACAAAGTGATATGCTGCATGAAGTTGACATACATATCACTTTGTCCGATATCTTCTTTGCTTCAATCGCCAGAACTATTTGTATAAACTATCAAGAACTTTAGAACTATTAAAAATCTATTCAGAACTCTTAATTATTTATGATTTTCCGCGAAATGATACGCCAGCTTCACACACACGATTTACTTCTACTTCTATTTTTTGAAGTTTTACTGCTGACTCTTGATGCTGGGGTTCGATAAGTTCTTTCGTTGAATTCCAATCATTGCCATCGTGAGACTCTTCTTTTTCAGTCGATGTATCAGGCACTTCTTGAATTTGTGATTGGTGTTTTTTGGCTCGATTTCTAGTACCTCTCGGAGTTCAAAAAACTGATTGATTTTCCTTGGCTTCATTAAAAATATCTGTGTAGTAATCGTTTTCTCTAAAGATTATGTCTCTTTTTGTGTCCACTCTATCAATATTTAGAAAACCAAATTCTGAATTTTTTTATGTTGTTGTTGTATCTTACGAAATAGTCTTTGATTGCTTTGTTGTTGAGCTTTTTGCATTTTTTCCTACGAGTGCGTAAGTATTCGAAGATGACTCTTTAACTTAGCATCTCGTCCAAACCATGGTTCGTACGGTGTTTTTGGATGTTGGGGGCTCGTACTTGCGATTGGATTGAGTATATAAATCACCGTATTTACACCTTCAGCCTTCAGTTTTAACGGTAATTTCTTAGCATGTATCATGATTCTCATAACTTCCCATCATGCGATTCTCTCTCTTTCTCTCTTTCTCTTCTCTCTCTCTCTCTCTCTCTCTCTCTCTCTCTCTCTCTCTCTCTGCAGAAATTTTATTCAGAAGTAAAAGTTACAATTCTTTGAGGTTGTATCCCATGTTTCGTCAATACTTCCTTGACTGCACATTTACAAATTCAAAATTATTGTCCGTAGAGTCCTTATATTTCTTCCGACGTGATTATTTTTCATAATAATAAAATCCTTGATCCGTTCTACGGTATCATTTTTGAATTTGAGAAAGTGGTTCTATAACAAGAGAAATTGTCTTTAAATAATAGAAAATGTGAGTCATTTATTGACTTCTTTTGGAAAGATCTACACAAATCAGCGTATGAGCTCCGGGAACTCGCGACTTATAATCCTTCTCTTTACATTTCGGAAAAGCTAATTGGTGTGACTTCCTATAAACACATCCTTCGCAAAAGAAATTTTATTGTTTAACTACTTTGGATTTCTTGAGTTTCCAGATACTGCCTCATGTGAACATTTTAATGCGCGAGCTTCTCGTGTCAGGATTGAAGACTGGTGGAACAAGGTTTTTCACTTCATCATTTTGCGATTGAAGTATTTTAAACTGCATCTCGCTTGCGTTTACGTACTCCCACTGCAATTGTAGTTTCATTTTTTTTGAAATGTATCCTTTAGCAGTCGTTATTTAAAGCAAGCTTTTATCTAATGCCGATTTGGCTGAAAAAAGATTATTTGAAGTGCAAAAAGAATTTAGATACAAAAAAAACTATGTTTTTCTATTCATTGGTTTCTATTGTAAGCAAGAATATTTATATCTCTTCTACCTAAAGCTTCTATCGACTCTAGCTTCTATCGCTCTTTTTTCGTACGTGGACAGGGTGAGGTTCTTCAAAATATGAGATAAACCACTTTTTCTGGTTCGACATATGGTCTGTAGCTTCAGAGTCTACCAAATTTCTGAATTTCCAGTAGACTGTTTTAAGCATAGTGATGTCTGCGCAACTAAAACTTGATTTTGTATCGTTGCTTTGATTTTGCTCTTGTCAGCCGAACATCCATGTGCCTAATGTTCAAGTTTCTTACATTTGTAGCAAACATCATTTGAGCTGTTTTTCTCTGCTGAGTCGGCTTCGCTGAGAATTAGAATTAGAATTATTCTCATTTTCCTTTTTTATTCTTCTTTCTCGCTATCTTAATAGCTGCAAACGTCTCGTCTAAAATTTTCACTTGAGCCGAGTATTTCGTTTCTTGTTTCTTTTGCGAGGAATCTTTTGACTAGGTTAGCCAATGTACACTCAACACGAGAAATCGATTCTTATACAGTGATAAAATGGTTATAACTTGTTGGTAATGTCATAAGAATTTTATTTATTGTCATTGAATCTGCAATGCTTGTACGCGATGCGCATGGTTCTTTAATTTTACAATGTAAGATACCATGCTCTCTTTAGACTTCTTTAACATCCGATATCATCTTTACTGAAGTATGTAGGTACTTGTCTTAGATTTTTGCTCGTAAAGATTATGTAGCGCATTCTTTTTGGCACAACTGCAATTCATGATATGTACTAACTGAGAGTCCGCTACACTTATCACAGTTATTTTTTGAGCGGTATCCGTTTTTAACCAGTCACTTAGTTGGTGTTGCTGAGTTACTTCCTAGTCTGATTCGGGTTTCACAAGATCGTTCACCACTTTCAAAACATCTTTATCTTTCAATAAAACTTACACTTAGAACTTCTATTATGCCCAATTTTCCGCATTCTTTAACTTCGTGATTCTTGTTACAGTCAATTACTTGCTAGATTTCATTTTCGGCTATTTGCACATAGTCGAGCCAACCGTAAAAAGAATCCCTCTAAAAGTTAAGGTTTTTATATTAAAAACATCTTTTTTCCTTTTAAATTATCCGAGAAAACTCTTTTACCACATGTAGACTGGGCCCATAGTCTGTTGCTAATATTTTTCACACACGGGTATGAATGCAAAAAAAGATATGATGCAAAAGATTTATTCGAACAAAAAATATACGCACGAAGGTGGTGGCGGGTAGCGAGAAAGAAGAAAAAAAAGGGATATATATACACTACCGTCGGAAAGTTTTGCAACACCCTCCAAAAACCAATTTAAGCTTCTATAGCTTCCGCAATAATAAAAGAAATGTAATAAGCTTTTTATGAAAAGTTGTATTTATTTATGTATATACTACTAAAAATGATTAACAAAAAGCTCAAAAAATATTTTTAATTTAAACAGCAGACTCATCAATATGGCCACCTCTCTTCTTGATTACTTCTTCACACAATCGAGGCATCCTTCCACCAACGCGCCTAATTCTCGTTATCAGACAACACTTATGCTTATAGCAATACGAAAACGGCAACTTTTCATGACCCACTTGATTATTTCATTTTATTAAAAATTTTTAAGCCTACTTTTTTGTTTGCTCCTTTTACGAGTACAAATTACATGTCTGGAAAATAATATATCCCTTTGATTAGGTGAAAACTAAGTAATAATTTATAATTACATTTATTTTCCATATTAATTTGACTTAATATACCAAAAATTCGCGGAAAGCTCATTTTTGGAGGGTGTTGCAAAACTTTCCGACGGTAGTGTATATTAGAGACCCTTTAATAAGAGTCTGGCCATCAGAGACGTGGTTTTGATTGGTCCGCCATTTTTTCTCTAATCTAAGTGGGGATAACTTAAGCGCAAGCGTATGATCATGAAAATCGAGACATTACTAACCAATTGCACTATTCGACGATATCACGTGATTAGAGAAAAAATGGCGGATCAATCACGATGCTTCAAATCGAGGTACATGGTGATATATGGTGATGGCCAGACTCTTATTAAAGGGTCTCTAGTGTATATGTGTGTGTATATATAGTTAACAAAAAAGATTTCTCTTATACTCTAGATATCGACCTATCAACCCATCCAAATTTTGTTACTTATCGTAACTTAAAATAAAGATGGCCACTGGCGCTAAAACTTAAATTTGTAGACTAGTAATTAATGAGTACATGAAATATCTATTTATTTTGGCAACAATTATTTAAATGATCAGACTGAACTGTATTTTTGTCATCAGTAAAACTACGAAAACTTTTTTCATTGTTTTGATGATTAGTGATAGGTCTTGGATTTAAGTTCAACAAAAGTAATGCAGATGAAAATGACGACATTTGCATTGGTATTTGCAATTTACTACATAAGAATGAGGAATGGAATTTTTCTCAACTTATTCCTAAATTCGCATGTTTTAATCCAAACGCCGTCATCAACTCTCTAATTTATCCAGTTCAGTAGCATCGGTTGTGAAATTATGTTTCTGACACGCGCTATGCTTTTTCTTTTAAATTTTGAAGTCTATTAAAGTTAATTAACATTAGCAAGTTGTAAGTTCTCAGAATGAATCAATAGGAAAGTTTTAGTTTCTGTCCCATTAGGAGTTCAGCAAGACTGTAACCGTTAGACAAAGAGATAAAGCAAAAAATAGAAAAAAAAGTTTATATATGTATGTTGCCGAATAATCCATTTGAATAATCCATTTTTAATCACTTTTATCATAAATTCATAGATCAATAAAGTCATTTGATAGACCGGGGGGACGTTATATGTTTGAAGCTATATTCACGCCAAAAAACGAAATTAATTCTTTTCTTCTCTTGAGTTGTTTAACAGATCAAATTGAGTACCACAATCACTTCTTAAAATATCAGGTATACGTAAAAAAGATTTTCTGCGGAGCATTGATTACTATAATTACCATGTTTGACATTTTCACGAGTTCAGGAAAACAGGAGCAATAGTCGCAAACTAATAAATACCAGTTACGCTTGAACTTGGAAAGATTCATTTTCATGGATTATAAGAAAATCAGATGGCTTAAGAAGTTCGTGTTTTGTCATACGGTGTTCATTGTACTTTATACACTACTCAATCATCTGTTCGATCTCGCTTGAGATACAAAGTCACCATATGCAAGAATTTACTTGAGCTCGTCATTTCACAACGCAAAATCTTTACAAGAATTTTGGGTTGCAGTTTAAGTCGGATCACTAAACAATTGTTTTTTTGTAAGTAACTTATTGTTAACATTAAGCTCGTTTGGTACTGATAATAAGGCTTGACCTCGTGTTTCAATTTCTTTTTTGCCGGCCAACCAAACACAGTAAACTTTGCAATTTGTATACTGGATCAGATTCTTATACTTGAAAAATTTTAGTTATTTTATCAATAGTTGCGGGTAATGGTTAACATTAGCAAGTTGTAAGTTCTCAGAATGAATAGGAAAGTTTTAGTTTCAGTCCCATTAGGAGTTCAAGACTGTAACCGTTAGACAAAGAGATAAAGCAAAAAATAGAAAGAAAAATTTATATATGTTGTTGAATAATCCATTTGAATAATCTATTTTTAATCACTTTCATCATAGATTCATAGAAATCATCATCATGACAGTCAATATCAAGTTCACGTTCAAGATTGCTTTACATAATCATTGAGTGCATTGATATATGTACCTAATAATAAGTTAACCTACTCTTGCCGGTAGCATGAAACAAATCAAAATTGAATCAGTTTTATTCTGAATATTTTTAATCTTGGCGTCAGTTCATCTAAGAATTTTAACTTTATGACAACAAATATAGGTTTATGATCAGTCTCAAGTTTAACTTTAAGCTAACAAGTAACACTACCCAACTTTCACTCGCCGATTTTTTTGTAACTTGATATACATATACTATATCGAAAAATATTTGACACGTATTTTTTTATATCGGCCCAAAATGATATTTAGGGGTTAAAAACATCCTTTTAACCCTTTAACGACCAAATTTGCACAATTTGTCTTTTGTAGACAAACAAATTTTTTAAAAAATTGAGACCTCCATATCCGACTATTTGTGAGGTCGCTCTTTCGAATGGCGCAGTTAAAATTTTCAAAAAATGACGTTTAACAGTGTTTTTTTTTTTTTTCAAAATAAGTGACGAAAACGCGATTTTTCGGCTACTTTTTTTTTTTTAATGCAATTTTCACTATAATACCTGTTTCTGATCATCTTCTAACCAATCAGAAACGTGTTATCGATAATTTTACTTCAAAAATATGCTTTCACATATTTTGAGTTTTGTCGATTTGGATTTTAAAATGGCGTCTGAACGCCAAAAATTTTTCGAAATTAAGGAATTTTTTACATTAAAAAAAAAGTCGTCACCCGCCATTGTGAATTTTTAAAAATGAACTTCAGATATATAATCACAACAATCTGGAAAACTCTGTTCACCGTGTTGTGAGGTAATTGACCAATTATTTTTTAAAATAATTTGATTGACCCTTTCGTAATGTAGATTTTTAACCGTTTAACGACCACATTTGCACAATTTGCACACGGATTTCAACATCGTTTTTTCTAGACAAACAAAATTTTTTAAAAGTTGAGACTTCCACATCCGACTATTTTTGAGGTCGCTCTGTCGAATGGCGCAGTTAAAATTTTCAAAAAATGACGTTTAACGGTGTTTTTTTTCAAAATAAGTGAGTAATAAAATGCAATTTTTACTATGATATTGGTTTCTGATCATCTTCTAACCAATCAGAAACGTGTTCCCGATAATTTTACTTCAAAAATATGCTTTCATATATTTTGATTTTTGTCGATTTGAATGTAAAAAATTCCTTAATTTCGAAAAATTTTTGGCGTTCAGACGCCATTTTAAAATCCAAATCGACAAAACTCAAAATATGTGAAAGCATATTTTTGAAGTAAAATTATCGATAACACGTTTCTGATTGGTTAGAAGATGATCAAAAACAGGTATTATAGTGAAAATTGCATAAAAAAAAGTAGCCGAAAAATCGCGTTTTCGTCACTTATTTTGAAAAAAAACGCTGTTAAACGTCATTTTTTGAAAATTTTAACTGCGCCATTCGAAAGAGCGACCTCACAAATAGTCGGATATGGAGGTCTCAATTTTTTAAAAAATTTGTCTGCAAAAGACAAATTGTGCAAATTTGGTCGTTAAAGGGTTAAAAGGATGTTTTTAACCCCTAAATATCATTTTGGGCCAATATAAAAAAATACGTGTCAAATATTTTTCGATATAGTATATGTATACCAAGTTACAAAAAAATCGGCGAGTGAAAGTTGGGTAGTGTTACTTGTAAGTAAAAAAAAATTACATTTTAAAATATTTACAACTCCAAACCATTGTTAGAACTTCGTTTTCGATTTCAGTTTACATTTTCTTTCACTGTTGGAGATTTCTTGAACCAAAGACTGGATACACAAATCTCTATTTGAGTCCTCTTGGCGCAACACTGCACTTAGATTATAGGACGAACTATCTACTTGCAACATTGTATGTTTATAAAGTAAAATAGCTAGATATGGAGAACTAGTAACAGGTTTTATTACTGATTAAAAAGCTTTTTCATCTTGGCTTTAGACAAAATCAGAATTCTTCTTCAGTAATTGATGCAGAATGGACGTAATTTTTCACTCGAATATCTCACTGCCTAAGTAAGTCACGAGTCCGATAAATAATCGGTTCGTTAATAATAGTAAGATGTTTCGAAGAAATAAGAATTTTTTTAGGATCCGGAAAAATTTCACTGAAATTAAAATGATCAAGGAACTTAGTTTCACAACTTGTCAGTGACACCAAATTTGTATTTTTTTAAATTCAGAATAATACAATTTTGTCTTTCAAAGCTTTTCAAGTATTTTTCGTAAGCGAGAGTAATATTCTTCTTTGTTGTTGTTGTAAACAAGAATCGCCAGTGATTTATCATATCGTCAAAATCTTCAAGAATTTATGAGATCCGTTTTTCGAAGAACTTCGAGGCTAATAAAATTCCGAAATTTCGAAACTTGAAACAAAATCTTCCGAACGGTAATAATAAACTTTATTAATTTTTTAAATACTTACTTAACTTACATGCCAAAACTCACTCAAGCAATTTTTAAAGAAAGTTTTAAAAAGATATTAGCACTGGATATTCAAGGGATTGTTTCGCAACTGAAATTGGATGATTTTCCCGCTGCACAGATTCATTTAATTTCAGTCAAATCAGCACATAATTTTACCGGACAACAATTAAAATTGGCATTTAGTGGAATAACGTTTGAATAACAGTTTGAATAACGCTCGTTTCTAGGATTTTGTCCAATTTTATTATATTTTATATTTATTATATTTGTTAACTTTGTCTGCTAAGGACTACGGTACACGTCTCGATTGAACTAAGCAGAATGACTTTGCATTCGCTTTTAACTCCACATTATAAACGTAGCTTATTAAACTCAACATATCAAATACTTTTGGAAACTCATGTTCTGGATCAGTATTCGTTAATTTGCTTACTTGAGACACATTTAAATATATTTAAAGGAAGGCAATTCATGAGACTCAATATTGAACACTAACAACTTAAATAAGATTAAAGAGATTAATGAGAATCAAAGTGCAGTTTATGATGTGTTCAAATTATAAAATTTATTAGTGTCGAAATTACATGAGTAAAAAGACGAAAACGTTTCAGCTCATATTTAAGCCATCTTCAGATAAAAGCCAGCGTTCAGATAAATTTGGAAATTGCTTCGTTGGATCTTAGGTGAGAGACTTGGATGTGGCAATAACACGAAGAATTATTGTTAAAATGTTTATATGATTGTAGTCTGTAATATTGTATAATAAACTAATTTTTGTTGGAGTAAAAATATTATATAATTAAAAAAAATATATAACTCACACATCAAATAGCCAATAAAATAACGGTGTAAATTCGAAAGCAATGAACAAAGTATAAATCACTCATTTAGAAATTAAAGTAGAAAATTTAATATAATTTGACTGTGCTTTCAAATGAGAAAAATATATAATGCGTGTTGCCAAAACGAACTGTTGTCGAAAGTCAAAAAACATTTTACATCTTTTAGGTTGGTTGATATTTAAAAGTTAAAGTTATAAACACGGAGAAATTGTAAATAAAATAATTAGCACATATCTGATCACATTTGATCTAAAGAATTATAAGTCAAGGATAATAACCAATTTAAACGGAAAAAAATAAATATCGCAGTAACTTAAACATTATAAAATTACCAAGGAAGGAGTATTGAATGATGTCAAACTGGCATAATTGATATAAGAAATTGATGTTTATTACTACGTTTCGACCTTTGGATTTAGGTCCTCTTCAAGTAAATCTACAAATACGTAATACCGGAATATTGTGTTTTATATTTTATATTTATATTTTATATTTTATATTTTATATTTTTATATTTTATATTTTATATTTTTTATTTTTATATTTTACATTTTATATTTTATAAGTCATCTCAAAAACACGATGTTTCGGAAGATATTTTCCTTTGTCTAAGATCTTTACATTCTCTTAATCAACTTTATAACTAAACTCTTTCTTATGTTCAGTAGTAACAGAAGCAGTATGTGGATGTATCACAGTCCCTCATATAAAATTTTATATACTATATTTTTGTTTGAAGAGACAGGGAGATTGTCTTTATGTTTTTTAATAAAACTACTAAATTTGTTAAAGACTAAAGTAAGATATTAATATTACAATTTAACATCAAGATCCTTAAAAAGTATTCTTAAAAAGTAGATCCTTAAAGTACATTTCAAAACTTGCCTGGTATGCGTGCGTGCGCGCGTGTGTGAACCAAGATTGTTTTAAATTTTCTTTATCTGTGATTTCAATTGTTCTGTTGTGTTGTTCTGTTTTTTGCCCATTTAGAGCTCTTGGGTCGTCGTGGCCATGTTGGAATTGTGACATCAGAGGCGAAAAACGACACGCTGAAAATTCTTGCGCTATTTAAATAAATAAAATGATATCTAAATAAAAGAACAGTTTAGACGTTTAGCACACTTTCAAAATAACTATTCTTTTCCTTTGACGGTTAACAAATAGCTGTAAAATAATATGTGATACTTATAGTTATCAAAAAGAGTAATTTAAGCTAATGGCACACGATATTATTTTGTCTACTGGTTTGCTTACAAGAACCAATTAGAATTAAACTTTAAGTTACCTGACCTAAAATTCTGCATCTTTATTATCTTTCGTAAGAAATCTAGGCAAAGTAGACAAAATAGTGTACCCTTGACTTTAAATAGTGTCTCTTATTAATCTTTATAGTTTTTAGAGTATTTTAAATGATACACAAACACATGTAACAATATTAGGATACAGCGGATAATTATGGCATATAGCGTAAGAATATTTTGAGCTGTCACGTCCCTTTTTCACTTATATTATATAAGGTGTAGTAAAAAGAAATCCATTATTTTTGCATTAAATTGAAGGGTTTATTTAGCATAGTTAGAATGATCCGATTTAGGTCAAATATGCACCGTTTTGTTCGATAACTTGTTGCCATTTTGAAGGTAATTTCATTATGCTTCTCTCATAGAAACCCTCGTCCCTATTGGCAAAAAACTGCGACAGTCAATTTTTACAAGCTTCTCTTGAGGTGAATTTTTCACCAGCAAAATCATTCACCATAGACAGGAACAGGTGGTAATCACTTGGTGCCAGGTCCGGACTATAAGGTGGATGCATAAGAACCTCCCAACCAAGCTCCCGGAGCTTCTGGCGAGTCACTATCGATGTGTGTGGCCTGGCGTTGTCCTGATGGAACACAATTCCTCTCCTATTGGCCAAAGCTGGCCGCTTCTGGGCGATTGCTTCCTTCAGACGGTCCAATTGTTGACAGTACAGGTCCGAATTAAGAGTTTGGCCGTAGGGGAGCAGCTCATAGTAGATGATTCCCTGCCAATCCCACCAAACACACAGCAAAACCTTCCTGACCGTCAATCCTGGCTTGGCCACCGTTTGCGCCGGCTCACCGCGATTCGACCACGACCGTTTTCGCTTGACGTTGTCGTAAGTAACCCCACTTTTCATCACCAGTAATCATCCGCTTCAGAAATGGGTCGATTTTGTTGCGATTCAGCAGCGATTCGCAGATGGAAATTCGGTCCATGAGATTTTTTGCGTTAACTCGTGTGACACCCATACATCGAGTTTTTTTTTGTATCCAGCCTTATTTAAGTGGTTCCAAACGGTTTTTTTGTGCAATATTTAGTTCCTGGGCAATCGAAACAGTGCTTACATGACGGTTGGACTCAACGATTTCCATTATTTTATCGACATTTTCGACAATTGGCCTTCCAAAGCGTGGCGCATCTTTGACATCAAAATTACCGGAACGGAATCGACGAAACCAAAATTGCGTGTGATTGGCTGTTACAGTATCAGGACCATAAACACTATTCATATTTTCAGCCGCCTGGCTTGCGTTTTCGCCTTTATCGAAGAAAAACTGTAAAATATGGCGTATTTTCTCTTTGCTGGTGTCCATCTTTGACGCGCGCTCAAACAATACTGAGTCAAGCAATCACAAAACTGTCTGAGAAGTTTTTTTAGTACGAAATCTTATCTTTCTAACGCCATCTAGCGTAACCCGATCGCACTTATACAACGCGAGATACAGATTACTAATGCCATCTATTGGAAAAATAATGGATTTCTTTTTACTACACCTAATAGTTCTTTCCTACCGTTATAATCTATACATACATGTCGCCATTGTCAACGTGGAGTTCTCGGTTTAGAGACCAAGAGCCTTAATTAGTAGTGATTTTAGCCTGTCCTTGATAGTTTCAAAAATAAATTTTAACGAATAGTCAGTAAGAGAAAAGGATTTCAAAATGTTAACAGCGTCTCCTGCAACAGACAAGAGTACATACCTTGATATCCGTAGTTATCATCAGGAATGCTCATAGGCCGGTATTCATAGTCGAGTCTTATAATTAAGATCATCTTAAGTTCATCTTCAGATACTTCGTAGCTAATGAACTGATTCGTATCTAAAGATAAACATCTAAAGATAAACTTAAGACGATCTTAAATATAAGACCCGACTATAAATACCGGCCTTAGTAAAAAAGTTAAACCTGCTTCTTCTATATAGTTACTCTGTTGTACATGAAAGTACTTGAGATTGCTGTGTGTAAACTCTAGAATGTTCAAGACTATGTAGTGTTACATTGCCTACTATAGTTTCACATAAGTTTTTGCACAATGTGCATTCAAAATTCATTGAATTTTACAAAACTGATCAAACTTTTATGTTGCTACTATGTGTTATAGTCAAGCGGTAAGAATAATGGCTCGTATCCTGTTTTTCACCAACTAACAGCTATCTATTTCTTACATAAGATGGTGTTCCTAGTTATTACATTTATCAGAACTATATTATCAGAATTACAGAATAATAGCACTTGCTCACGATGGAAACATTAGTATGGAACTATTATATGCAAGCGCTTTAGAGAAAATAGGAAAACAACTTAGATTAAGATTTTAGACGTGACTACCCAAGTAGATATCTAGGCATCAAGGAATTCTGGGGAATTCTGAGGAATAATGAGGAAATGGATAGATTAGCTTGAACGGGAATCTTAAAGGATCCACCTGCACAAGTCGGTTTCCTTTTGCACTAGATAGGATGGCTATATTAAAAGCCACCTAAGTCGATTGTACCTAGAAGGAATTGTAAAACCTGTCGCCAAGTTGCTATTATCAGAATCTCTTTATAGAGTTAATGAGTTTCTAACGCTGAAACAGGCTTAAACTTGGAATCACAATTGGCCTCTTGACAAGCGACGCAATGCTCTAAGGAACCATTTTTTTAACTTAAGACGGAGTAAACATGCTGAAGTGTGAAGTTGAGAGAAAAGATAATGTACACATAATGCCACTGTTTGGCATTAGTGTGCAGCAGATACAAATTCTTGGGTTATATGTTTCTTAAGTCAGAAAATCTGACAAAAGTGAAGACTCAGTTTGCTCCGGCTTAACGAGTATTAAATTGGGGTGGTTGCATTATAAGCAAAGTAATTTTTTATTTATTATAACGTTATCAAAAACACTGATTAATATTTTATGGATCGGTTATAGAATAAAAATTATTTAACAATATTTCGTACATAGAAAAAATTTGTTTAGTGAATTTCCGTCACGATAATCGAAATTTTCTGGGAAATAGATAAAATTTCAATAACAAAAACAGAAAAATTTTCGTAAGATGTTAATCACATGTAAAACGTTCTTATAATAGATAGAATATTTATGATTAAAGAGCTAATTGAAAAAGACTATGACAGAAGAATATAGTTCTGTGACAAAATTACTCGATACAATCGACGAGCTGTCATGATTTTATAATTTTTTTCTGATAAAACTACGCTTGAACTAACAATAAGTGGCGCTGTTAATAAGTACAATTGTACATACTGAAGTGATGTAAATCTTCATTGTATGACAGAGCTTTGTGTGTTTATAGCCAAAAAAACAAACAGGATTGTGTAGATATTGGTCCTTTTTTTCTTGATGAAAATTTGAATACAATTTGAACAAAATTGCATTGTTGAGACATCAAGTTGTACTTACTAATACCTCGAAAACTTGTATCTTGATAATATTATATGTAAAATGCTTAGTTTTAGTAGGATGGGGCAAAATCTCATTTTGATTTTGCTAACAGTAAGACAATACTTAAATATGACTTTCATTGATCGGTAGATAGAAGAGTTTTGGAAATAACAACGGTTAACAATAGCAGCATGCGTGAAAGAATAAAAATCTTATATAATGAATATACAGTATATAAATTATATGCTGTTAGTTATACCTTGTCATTAATTAGTGTAAATGAGCTATGTTTACACGTTAATAATATCATGAGAAAATAAACTTATTGAAATTTTACTGGCTCTAATCTTTGCCTGTAAAGTATGAATCAATCAATAGTGTTCATCTCGTTCGGTAGCTTTAAGTTGGTGACGTCACGTTTACTCTCACTGCATATAGAAGGTAGAGAAAGGAAAGATTCAGCGATGCCAGCATCTTTCACTTCTGATGACGATGTAGGTTTGCGGTGGTTGATGATGCAGCACGTAGGTCATATAGAGACATGCGACATATTTTCTCTCTCTCTCTCTCTCTCTCATTCTTTCTCACACACGCGCACGCGCGCATGTAATCGAGAAGGAGATACATATGTAACATATGTGTTTATCAAATTTCGACATTCGTTAAATAGATGAATAAAAGAAATTTGTAGAACTACGAGGAAGTAAGAAGAGCTTACAAGAGGATAACCATTTTGACCCAACTTGAATTTATTGAGTAACAATAGCTTTTTCCAAGTAAGAGTAATTTTCTTTAATTAATTTTAATCATTACTTCTCTAAATATAAAGTTAATTAAAAACTTCTCTAAATATAAAGTTAACAATCTGCTTAAAATAAAAAAATATTAAATTATTAGATATTTACAAAAAAAGTTCACAAAAATTCTTATTATAGCACATTATTATTATTTATATATAATACCAGGAACAGAATAAATAAAACAAATCTGCCAAAAAAAAATTTACTTTTTTGCAGTCTGGAAAAGAACAGTTGTTTCCTATATAGTTTTTTACGTAATTTTACTGAATCCAAATCTGCAAGCAAAAATGTAACCAGTTTTTTCTTTTTCAGACTACAAAATCATGCCTATATAATTTTTTAAATAAAATATACATATGTTGTATTAATTATATTTTAATATTTATCTACTTCTCTTCTTCTTCCTCCTAGTGTAGATTTTTGTCCTGTCTTTCAATAAGTTATTCCTTTTGGGTTATATGAGCGAGTCTTCTTTTTTCACAGAGAGCAGATTAATGTTAATCTAACCCTCCAAAAAGAAGAATTTTTAAGGCAAGATACTCTTGGTGGGTTACCACTTCCTTCTGAGAAGTGGCAAGCGAATAAAAACTGATTTGATCGGATTTGAACTCAGATCTTCGGCTCATTAGAGCAGCTCACATTTCTTTACGTCACGTATCTACTTCTCTCCAACAACTATACTCTCTCCACAACTTCTCTCCACAACTATATTTGTAAGATTATAAAATTTTCGGAAAGTATTTGATTCATAAAGGTTACAAAATTAGTGGATAAACATCTACAATTTATAAAATTGATAAATAATGTATTATCCGTGGAGAGAGCGGTACAATTTTAATTTCTGTAATGAATCAGAAGAATTCCTGACCTAGTCGGATAATCGACTTGTCAAAGACGATCAATACTTGTTAATCAGATCAAATTACCCTATTTCTTTTTACTGTATACACATTTTCACGATCGTCAAGTTCACAACTTGATTTTCAGACTTTCAACGGACTGACTTGAAAGTCGTGTACAAGTTATAATTTAATTAATATATGTAATGGAATATGTGTAAACTCACTATTAATTAAATCTTTGAAATGCAGATTTTTTTTTTACAAGAAGATATTGACAGAAAATATTGACTAATACTGATATTTTAATCATTAAATGATATCTTTTTTTTGTTAAAAAAAAAGTACTTTTCATTTTTTATATACTGTAGTACAATAACCCGCATGTCAAATTTTTATATGTCAGTTACTATATCACTTGGATTTGATGACAGTTTTATACAATTTAGAATTTGCAACAGCGTCCGTGACAGAATAGTAATAAGAGCATTGTAGGTATTCTGCAATACTGAAATTATATATATATATATATATTGTTATATTTAAAGTAAGATATTTGTCAATTAAAATTATATAATACAATAGTAATATTGTAATAAAAAATTATTATAATTATACTTTTTTGTACAGCAGATTTTTTAAAATATATATTTTAATATTATTAAAATTAATTTTTAATACATATTAATACATATTTTTTATATATTCTTATAATTGACGCAACTTTTTAATATTATTTACACTTTCTTGCACAAACTAAAATAATATTATTTTATAAAATAATTTTATCTATAACACAACATTTTTATTTATAACGTTATTTTCCAAATGATTTTTATTTTAATTTAAGATAACATTGTTTTACAAAACAATTTCTTTACAACAGACACATATTCTTGGTATCTTTTTTTCTTTTCTTTTAAAGAAGTAATTTTTAATAGATATTTCATTCATTTGTTACAGCAAGGACGTTACTAAAAAAATTATTTTTTTAATTGTTTGTAAGAAAAGAAAAAAGATAAGAAATTCAGTACATTAAGTGAAGAGCCAGTGATATTTTTATTTTTGTTTTAAACAATTACTACATAAAAGAATCACGTTAAACAAAATATTATAAATTTCTATAAAGATTCTGAAAACATTTAAATTTATTTTCTGGGAAACTGTTGTTATGTCATTGTGTAACAAAATGAAGAATATATATATATATATATATATTTATATATTATTATATATATATTTTTTTTTTATATTATATATATATAAAATAAATAAGTTATTATTTAGTAAAATTTAATAATAAATTTAATAAAAATTTAATACATTGGCATACGTTTGCACGATTCAGCGAGAAGAGTCAGGCCAGCGTTTCGGTTACAACAACGGTACGCGTCACTCATGCGTAACTATTTACATAATTATTTACACAGCCACCCAATGCTTCACTGCGTAGCAACCATAAATGCTGGGCCAACTCTCCTCATCGAATCGCACGTCGAACGCACATTAATTTGCATCTTTATTAATTAACTCATTATTTATTATGTCATAATTGCAAAACGGTAGAAGACTTTTTTATTCAGTTTAACCTCTGCGAGTGTTATATTTATCAGAAATCGTGCAGTATATAAATAAAATTAAAAAATAGAAAGCAAAAATAAACTATACTAAATAAATTAGTTGCTATGTTGATTTTGGTATATTATATGTGATTTTTAATTTATTGTTTTATTTACATTTTTTCGAAAATTAATATGATATGATAAGTTGTAGAATGAAGTATTTAGGATGCACTTTTATTAATATAAAGATATTTAATAAAAAAGATAAAAAAGGACATGATGGTTTATTTATTTAACATTATTAATTATTATTTGACATGATTATTTAAAGATGAGTATTTAATAGATTGATAATCTATATATGTATATTTAGTTTGCTTCTTTCTTGTTTGTTATCTTGAACATATAAATAGATTGGAAAAGTTATATATACATATACATAGTTTACAAAAAAATTGTTTTATTATTTTGAAGTAGACAAGGTGTTTTGTATAGATTTTTGGATGTTGAAGACGATACTGAATTTTATCAGCACGTCAGATCTCCGAAATAATTGATCTTCACTCTCCCCCTACACTAATATAACTTAAACTTAATTCTACAAATTATATAATTTTAATTTTACATTAAAACCCCTTCACCATCCGTTCATGCGTTTTTTGTGGTTCGTGCGAAAGAGAACGCAATCTTATATTTTAAACATCGGTCAATTATTACTTTATTCATAATTTTTTAATAAACAGTAACCGCCAATTAAAACTAAAGGTTACTTAACATTTAACTTTAACAACATCAAGATCAAGAATTTTATAATTACTTCATTTTTTATAGACTGGGAGATTGAATTTGATGATATAACAATATGAAGAAAACTATAATATATTTTTAATATAATAATAATAATAATAACAAAAGTATTAATAAATATATTAACATTGAATAGTTTGTTTATATTTATGCGAAACCGCAAATACTTTTATTTTTTAACAACGCAAGTTTCATATTGTGCATTTTGAAGAATATTAATGTTAATTATTATTCAATTCAATGCCAATTATTGAATGTTTTATTGGATGTAATTATTGCCAGTGTTAATTATTACATTGCCATACAATGCGACGTGTATATGAATTTTTATCTCGTGAATATTTTTTCAGATATGATACATCGTTCGGAAACGTGCCAAGGCTAGACCGTATAGGACTTCAACTTTTCCTTTTCATCGATTTCTTCCTCCACATCCTTCGTCATTCGTGTCAGTGTACACCGAAACCTTATGGCCGCCTGTGGGCTGTAGGGGAGAAGCGGCTAGTTCCTTCCTAGGCGTATACCGACTGGTGATTTAGTGAGATCCGATCTGCGAGTGGAGCGCGGCCGATCAACTGGACCATAAATATCAGGTGTTTTTTTGCTTGCACACAAAACACACACACACACACGCACACACGCAAATATGCTTTTTTTCGAGTAAAATAAGCTCTCCAGTGAGAGGCAGCATTTGGTTTCTTGTTAGCGCACGCGACTAGCTCCTCTCTTCTTCGATTTTTTCAATTTACGAGACAAAAATCTGGTGTATGTTCCTTACATTTTTGTTTTTTAGCCTATGTATAAAAAGAATTATAAGGACTTGCGACATCCGATTGTTTACGATACTATCAATATTTTTTATAATTGAGTGCTTTCCTTGGATAATACTGTATATCATGTATTTCGATCGTATGGAAAATATTGTATCTATATATTTTTTAGGTAAAAATATTTTTTGCAACGGTCTTTCATTCAAAATCAATTAAATCGTTAATTATATGAAAAAAAGTATCGAAACGTAGCTTATCAGGGTTTTAATTTGTGCGTAAATATTACGTTCATCGAAACATTTTGCAACGTTGCATCTCTTATTGCGATTAAGTGAAGTCAAATCTCTTCAGAAGAGAAGCTTAAAATTATGTGTATGGTATAGAAGTATTTTAATTTCCCGAAATTTCGATACTTAAGGAATAATTATTTACTTCTTTATAGTTATTATCGTGCGGCAGAAGAATCTGCGAGTTCTCTGGAAAACTTAACTGTACTTTTATAACGCTTCCCTCTCGACTTTAAACGAATAATTTTTATCCGCTAAACTGCCACCGCTGTCTCTACCGCATATTCCACCCTTCCAATGCTGCCCTTGTCGTTTCGAGCGACCCCTCGTAAAATTAAGTCAAACAGCTACGGGGTGCCAGGGTGCCATTCGCTTTTCCGCGTTACGTTCTCTGTTCTTGTTCAGAGGAACCGAATGTGACACAAGCGGCCAAAGGAACGGTGTGAATCTTATTCGTAGTGGGTAATAATGGGATGATTTCTTCGCAAAAATCACCAGATGTATAAAAAACTAACCACTATTTATTACAATTTTATTCTCGTGACTTTTTATATTTTTTCACATTGAAGGCTCTGTATTACAGTGATTGCAATATCAGATTAAAATAACAATACCAGCATTTCGATATTTATTTTACATAATACGGCATATTAATTTGGCATTTTGTATAAAGAGATTAGATTGCATATCGGATGAGTAAACATTATATAAAATGCATACATTAAATAATATATTTAATTTATTACATATTAATTCAGAAGAGAATATAAAATTAACTAGTTGAATCACATATACAGTCCAGCCTTAAATTCTATCGTTGTACTCTCTTTGAATACATACAACTATAATACGAATATATTTTAATTAATGTAAATATCTTTTAAAATACAAAAAAGAGTTTTAAAAGCGTGTATGAATTATTAGAAGTGCTCACCTCTATCTAAATACTTTAGTCAATTATACTTTTAGTCAATTATCATTATTGTACATGATTTCTAGTAGAATTTTTCAATTATACCTCATTTTAAGAATTTTAAACTTATGTTTTTTTCTAACATGTCCCACAATTTATAACTAACAAACTTTAAATCAGAATTGGAAAGGTTAATCTTTAGTGTTAATAAAAATGAAAATTATTTCTGCACATGTGGAATATTTTCCATTTTTTCGGATTAGTTCTATACTGAAATGTTTATTTTTCTTATCACTGTCTGTACGCAATAAATTGCGTCGTATGCGTTGATACATTGCATGGATAGCATTTTCTGTCTTTTGTTTTATTTTTTTTTACACTTCTCTTTTAACCTTACTTATTATGTGACTTGTTTCTTGAAACCTTTTAATTGCGCGAAAGTACTGTTTGGTTATATTTAATGTTTTTAATTTATTAAAAATATTACATACAAGTACTCTTTTCTATTTCAAGTAATGCTAGTAACAGTAATACAATTTTCATTCCATTATATAAGCTAAATATATATTGGTTAAATGTTGTCAGCTATTGTGTTATATTGTCATTAGTTAACTAATAATGCCACGGTTGTGTGTTGAAATCTTGACTTTGTGTTGTTAGAAAATTAATAACAGAATTTATGGCAAGATTATATATAATCTAATAATATACAAAGTAATTCACACGTGCGTACGTGTGTTCAATTAAAAGCTGATTAAAATTACTTTTTGTTAGAAAGAAAAGGAAGAAAATGCAGCAAGAAATTCAATTTTTTTATTTATAGTTTATGAAATATTTTGTAACTTTTTATATTTTATATAATTTAAATAAAATAAAGTTTTATATTTTTTATTATATTATATATAAAATATTTGTATATCTTTAAAATATAAAATTTTTTATGTGTACAAAAATATGTATTGTTTATCAAAGAAATTTATTCAACAAGATTCTTTATTTGCTTTTTTCTCAAGTGCAATAATATAAAAGTACAATTGCATCTCTTCTTTTAAATAAACGATACATTTGATATTTGAGGCCTTTATACATTTATGTACACAAGTAAGCTAAACCATACGCTTTTGTTATATTGCAATTATTAGAGTAATTAATATATATAAATAAATTTATTAGATAAAGTAAATCAATCAGATCTTAATATTTTGTATAAATTGAGAAATTATAAAACATCTGTTCAGTTTATTAAATTTTTTCATTTATAGTTTATTAAATATTTTGTAACTTTTTTATATAATATTTTATATAATTTAAATAAAATAAAGTTTTATATCTTTTTATTATACATATATAAAATATTTATATATCTTTAAAATATAAAAATTTTTTATCTGTATGTACAAAAATATGTATTTGGATCTTGGAATATTTATTTATTCTTAAATGCAATAATATATATTTTTTATATTGTTTAATTCATCTTAGAACATTAAAGTATAAAAGTCATTAAAAAATAAATCACAAAATGTATTTTTTCAAAATATGGTATATTACTTTATTTTAGAATAAAATAAAATATTTTGTAATTATTAATTTTTTATTACTTTACTTAATACTTTTTATTATCTTACTTAATACTTTCAATATTTTATTATTTTATTACCTCATACTTTATCTCATACTTTTATACTAATACTTTACTTTAATGCAGAACGTTCAGAAGGTTCGAATTATGTATAAAAAATGTAATTTTATTTAAAAAAATAAACTTTTTTATTGTATCGTTGGAAGAAGTAAGTGAATAAGAAAATATATTTTATTATATCATTTAATTTTTCTTCCATTTCATTTTCAATGAAGCAAATATTATAATTCCAAATGTGATTTACCCTGTATAAAATTATTTATATAATATAAAGTAACCAATGTACTGTAAAATTTTTAAGAACAAAATTATATAATAAGAAAACATCAGTTTAAAGAAGAGTACCATAGTAGAATCAAATATTTTGTAAGTAGAAAAATTAAACAAATCTGAAATTATCTTTTATAAATAGAATCACAGAAGGTTTTTCTTATGAATTAATTGATATTATTTATATTATGTTATTTGCATATAAAAGAGTATTGAGATGGGGATATTTCACACAAAACACACACGCACACATGCACAAGATATCAGTTATTTTGACATAAAAAAATATAATAATTCCTAAAATATTTTTCGATGATTTTACCTTAATACTTTTATCTGTATAATAATAGAAAGAATCAATTTATGATTATATTGTTTGCTACATTTTTTTAATGCATGATTGCATTTTGTTATATTTTGCTTTCTTTACAAATAATTAACTCTATTATTGTGTCCATCATAATAGAATTAAGATAACATTATCGACAAATCAAAACTATGAAATATTGGAATAGCTTATATGTAAATATTAAATATAAGCTATATCGTACTTGCAATAAATTCGTACTCGTATTCAATTCTTTGATGATTTCATGTTATTACTTTTATATGCACATAGCATCAATGTGTATATAAAAAATCGTATGATTTCATTTAAAAAATGAAGATCTTTAGCTTTAATATTTTCACTAATTGCTTTCACATCGTACATTATGTTTCCTTCTGAATTGATTACTTGAACAACTTTCATCTATTTTTGTGTTTTCTCTTTAATATAAATAAATAAATAAATAAATAAATAAATAAATTGGTTATTTTAAATCTTATATATAAAAGACATCTTTACAATATGTGTGTGTAAGAGCATGCGCGCGTGTGATGTAATAATATATTTTTTGTATATAAATAAGTTATTTTCTTCAAAATTGTTGAAAAAATAACGATAACAATTTTTTAAATTATTGTATTTATATCATTAAATAACTTTATCAAAAATAATTGCTTATTTCTTTTGTTTAATTTTAAACATAAAATTTGTATATTTTTAATAAATGTCGAAATACCGACATTATTGAAACACTGGTATTTCAAACCTGAAGTAGCGAGATATAGCAAAATTCCAAATAATGATATTGCAATCATTACCTATTATATATATATACTCTATATACTCTCACAATTAGCAAATTTGCATGTGTTTTTGTAAAGAAAAGAGGAATCTTTGTTAGCTATTTTCTTTAATTCCTTTAATTCTTTAATTCTGTTTTTAAAAAGATGTATTTAATACAATTATATTTAAATTATTATTTTGAATTAAACTGTTAATAATGTGAGAGAGAGAGAGAGAGAGAGAGAGAGAGAGAAGAGAAAAGTTAATTGAAGAGATTATGACGTGACAAACAAAATCAAGTTTTATTATTGTTTAACATATCTTTTTTAAATGAATTTATTAAATTCTGTTTTAATTCCTTTATTAAATTTTTGCATATATCTTATTTAAAATTTTTGTTATTAAATAAACAACAAATTGTTATATATTTACATGTTACATGTAAATACATAATCAGCTTCTTGCATAAATGTCAGGGTTGCATTAATGTTGAATTAAATGTCGCAATGAATAGGGTATATTTATGTTGAAAATAAGTATATGTTCATTACATTTAGAAATATTATTACTTATTTGTAAATACTTTTAATATCTGAAAAGGTATTGGAAAGAAAATATATTACGTTAGTGAAATCCATCTATGTAATTCGTACGAAATTACGCAACGTAATTTATTAATTTTTATGTATCCAAGGTACAAATTTGTAAGCTTTTGTTTTGTAACAAAAAGTTATGTAGAAAAATATTTGTTATTATCATATACGGAATAAAAAATGGACAAGTAAAAGATTTATTTTTATTCTTCATAAACATTTCATCTTAAAGATATATGTGATGATATGTGTGTGTGTGTAGGTATATGCGCAAGCCACACACACACATATACGTGCGCACGTGTCTATGTGTGTTAAAATACATATATGTATGTGTAGTATATCTAAATGATAGAGTTCTGTCCTAAAATTTGATGTGGATTATAAATTATTTGGGCATGTTTGGGCTTCATATTAAAACTTTCGTCAATTGTGAGTTAATGTGTTTGATTCAAAATATATATTTATTTAATTAATATTATGGAAATATAAATTAATTCATAATACAAAAGGACATTATTAGAAAAAAAATGACTTATATTAACAATTTTTTAGCCTAAAACATCAAGTTTTTAAATTTTTAAATATTGCATATAATATTTAAACGTTATGTACGTTGTGTTCAAAAGCGTGATTTGCTGAATTTACTGTTAGCTATAATATTTTTATATGTGTCGTTATTTAATTAATATTATAATCATAAGATTAAATAAAAAATGTATATTTCATAAGTTTGACGTGAATATTGAGGTTAGGTTTTGAATCTGATTTGACATTGAGTTATAGAGAATTTTTATTTACTTTCGTGGATACAATGTAAAAGTTCTCTTTCGGTTAGATGGAATTATTTTTATCATCGTCATGGAGAAGCGCAGACGGTGATTTGATTCACGATCGTTCATGCAAGTCGCAACCAGGAAGGTTTGCTCGTGTATTTGCCTGACGGCAGGGTTGATCGCATTTTCCAGCATTACGCCGGTATAATTCCTTCCTTTTTTTCTTCGCCTCTTTGAACATCGGCCACCAACCGTCAGCATGATTGACGAGTGATATCGTTAACGGTTTTAAGACTCCCACTCTCCTTGCGCATCTCGTTCCCTTCCTTGAGGGCGCGTGCGATCTACCGCGATGATCTCATTAGTAGTTATTCCCATTCCGTGCGGGAGTTCTGCATTTAGTGTGTTTGTTCAAGCATGTCGAGTTCTATATAATACTACGTAATTCTTTAAATACCGCATGATTTTTTTTTAATTGTTGAGTCTTTCAAAGAATCATCATCAGCAAATTTTTATATTATCTTCTGTTACAAAAACTTTTAATAATTGATGAATATCAATAATAAAGATGTATTTTTTGTATGATTAATAATAATATGTGTGCGTGCGTGCATGCGTGCGTCTCCGTCTGTCTGTCTATTCTAATTTTAACGAGAGAGAGAGAGAGAGAGAGAGAGAGAGAGAGAGAGAGAGAGAGAGCAGCACACGCACACACACGCACTAAAAATAAATTTAAATATTTTTCAATTTTGGCCGAAACCGAAACCGAAACCGAAACTTTTTTCTATTTAAGTTCAATAAATGTTTATGCTTCGGATTTAGGTTCAAATTATTAATTTACAAATGATAATGACATTATAATGATTTAATAGTAGCTTATTGACAAATCTTTATTCACATATTTTATTTGCTATCAATCTATCAATTTGAAGAATAAACTTATTAAAATCAAAATAAAATCAACTAAGATATTTATTAGTTAACAGTCTCAATAATTTGTTAATAACAATTACTTATAACTAAAATGAAACATATTAATTACTTGTGTTAAAATAAAGACTTTCAGTTATATAAAACGTTGCCAAATGGAATTGAAAACTTTTAAAAAACAAAACAAAAATAAACTTTTTTAAACAAAAGATATTCTAAGAATATCCTATTTGAACAACAATAGATAACATAATACAATTTTTTTGTATTTTAATACTTAATTTTTTGTGTTTAATTTTTTTATATAGTAATTGTAAATAAATCTTGTAAATAAATAGATTAGTAATATGTAAATAATTGATTAGTAATATGACTTGAGAATCATTTTGTTTCATTATTTATAATTTGTTAATAGTCAATCTAATGTTATATATTAAAAATAAAAGTTTTTCTGTATTGTCTCCAAGCAGATTACTACGTCTATCAGCAAAGATTGGTCTTGCAGCACTAAAGAGTTGTTCATTTTCAACACTTGTAGGTGCGGCAAAAGCAAACCAAGACGCGTCGAGCGTAGTTTCAGCGGTAGCCGAAAGTTCGGCCATTTTTTGGCCGAAACCGAAACTCATTTTTTTGAGCCGAAACCGAAACCGAAATCGAATCTTCGGTCGGACACTATTTAAATATGTCCGATTCTAAAACAGAAATGAAAACTATTAATGACTAATATAATTTCATAGAATAGTCCTTGCAGATTGCGAATTTTATAATGTGTCGGGAATACATTATAAATTCTAAACGTATGAAATGAGGTGATGATGATCACGCGTCAGCGATATGGCGTAAGAGCGATCTCGCGCCGTCGCGAGGTAGTTCCAACGGGAGTATATATATGTATATCTATCTAGATTGCGGGAGCATCCGGGCTTGTGCGCACCTCGCGCACCTCTCCCAGCGACGATTGAAGTACCTGGCACCATAGCTCCGCCTACTTGCACGATACAACCTTCGGCTCTCATTCCGACCCGACGACTGACGACCGGTCGTTACTGTTATCATGTGTTCCTCGTCGAATCTCTTTCTCTCTCTTCTTTACTTACCGTTTCTATAGCTCTTCTGATCTTGCAATTGCTTGCTCAATCCGATATCGCATTAAGATCATACACAGAATGCAGTATTAGAGCAAAAGCAAGAATCCTCAGCAGTTATTGAAAAAATTTTAATTGTGATATAAAAAATTTTTGTAAAACTTATTGCTCATTATAGCCATATTGAAATATAATTAGAAATTTAAAATTAGAAATAAAAAATAATATAGTACCTATATTTCTTTATACCATATGTGTATCAAAAGATGAATTAGTTTCATATAATTGTATAATTATTGTTGTGTATTATACTTCGTGTATGACAGTATAATTTTATATTTTGAATAATTGTATTGTTTATCATTCTACGAGATTCATACACATTTACATAAATTGATTCTGCGGCTTGCGATCAACTTAATCTCGTGTACGATGCCAAAGTTAAATGTTTCGGCAATGATTTACTGAGGCAGGAAGAGCGTGGGTGATACTATCGATGTTGCATTTATCATCGACACGATATTCACAGAATGACCGGCGCATATCATCTATTGCAACGCACGAGTGCAGTAACATTTTCAAGAATATATTCTTACAATCTGACATAAAGATACAATCTGACAATTCACTGAGATATCTAATACAATATTGAAATATTTTTTAATATTGAGATTTTGGAATGTTGCAGTAATTTTTGTAAAAACTGATAATAATAAATTTAATAAATATTAATATTATAAATGAAGTAGAAACATAAAATAATACGAATATCTTATTAAAGAAAAACATTTAAATTTGCAGTATTCAATCTAGTTAAAGGTTAATTACAATAATGAATTATATATAGAGCACTTAATAGCACTTATTATTAGCAGATTGGGTATGTACAGATAATTATTAATGCTATTTCGTCATATGTAAGATTTTTTACATATTGCATCTTAATGAAGTTATAAAAGATACACTGTGTACATGCGTGCGAGCGAGTGTGTGCGCGCGTGTGATATGCATGTGTGTGTGTGTGCGTGCGTGCGTGCGTGTGTGCGTGCGTGCGTGTGCAAGACCGTGTGTGTGTGTGTGTGTGTAAGGCAATTGTAGGTGAGTGTTTGTATTACATAAATCTTTATTTGTGTTATTCGTTCAATCAGTTCGTATTGCGCCAAATTTTATTAAATAAGATTTTTGTTTATTAGAGAAAAAAGAAAATAAAATATAAAATATAAATCAATGTTAATCAATTGTAGATTAATCACTGGTTCGAAAAAAGATAGTTACAATTTAAAAAATTTTATTTTAGTATGTAGAATATAATTTCGCTCGATATAAATAAAAAAATGAATAATTACAAGAAATTAACAAGGCCAAATAGGAGCAAGATCGAGACAACAAACAAAATTAACTTCAAATATTAGGAAAAGCACATACTAGAATTTATTCAAATTTGTTTCAATGAACGTTTCGACTACACTGAGTCTTCTTCAGCATTACAAAATTAATCACGTACTCGTTATGAAACTGATATTCGAATCGGGATGACGAACATAAAAAAATGATAATAAAAATAACGATAAAAATGAAAATAAATATAACAATACATAAGTAAAAGCGCAAACATCAACGCAAATAAACTCCGAACGTTAACAGTTTAAAAATAAAATTGGAGGTCAGAGGTATAAAACGTCGAAAGATCTTGTATTAAAGATGTTAACAAAAATGGTAAAAGATGGTACGAACGTATTACTCGTTCTCTGGCGAGAATATGTAGTTCAGTCAAAAATTAAAACGGTGTCACATTGTCTTTACAGCCGAAGTCAAAATAAGAAGATCGTGTCGGAGCAGTGTGGGGAGTTTATTGTTCTAACATAGAAATAAAAGTAAAATTGTAGAGTCATATTCTCAAAAGAACCAATAACAAAAACTTATAAAAACTCATTTTTTAACCCAATAATATAAGACGGTACGTAAAAATTTTAATAGAATAATGAAATATCTGTCAAAAAGTGGACGACCGGTTACAAAAAGTGGTATAATGTCAACGCAACGACCGGAGACATGCTCACTGGTTAACGGTATAAAACAGAATGTTGTCAGAAACAGTATAAGGATAATTTCCAACCGCTTACGGATTGGGGCGCTGTATACATAGTGTCAACGGAAGGGATGTCAGTACAAATCCTTGATGAGACCCAGATACGACTTATTTAATAATTCCGTATCTTTTTGGGCATTTATCGCCTTTTTTTGACCCCTAATATGGATCATTTCACTAATTAATCTTTTTTGGAAATTCTGTTCTACATCAAGGATTCTCACGTCATCCCAATCGAAGTGGTGATCAAAATCTAAGATGTGTTCGGATACGACTGTGTGTCTGGATGGGTCTAATTTTATGTTGTTCTTATGTTCTCTGATACGTGTACTCAGTTTTCTTTTTGTTTGGCCAATGTAGGTCGCATCACAGTTCTTACAATTAATCTTGTACACTACACAATTCTTTTCAAAACGTAGATGTTCACCCGACCATGGAGAAATAAACTATAGATTTATAACAGCGATATCTATGCTATATTTTTTGAAATGTTGTAAACACAACGGGTTATACCCACATCATTTGAACCACTTTTGTAACATTGATTTCCAACTGTTCCATTTTAAATCTTGGCGTAAATTGGAGCGTGTGTCTTTGAAATTTAAAAAGGAAGCCCTCAATGTAGAAATTTATGATTTGCATAGATACGTGTGGTATTTGAAGGGTGATCTCCGTAGAATGTTCCATATTTTATCCAATACGTTTCCCAAACACATTTGGCATATCTTACAAAAATCTTGGCTTACATCCTTTAACAATCACCACAAACGCCAAGCATTGTTACATAGAAATAAATTTATATGGTTAATGACAAAAAAAGAAAAAGACTACATAAATAACATTAATTCGATTATCGTCCAAACTACAACTAATAAAAAAGGAATATTGACCAACATCTACCATCATAAGAATACAAATAAGCTTACGAACTGTAATATTGTAATACGACCACAAAATTTCCCATCCAAACAACACAATCCTTTACTTCAGACTAATGATAGCTGGTTTATGAACTTAACCAAGACAGACATTCCACCAGAGGTTTCGGGTTTATTGCAACTTGGTGAAAAGTTCAGTTTACCTGATACCTTTGACAAAAAGAATTCTATCATTGGTTTTATTAAAGATATCGAGTCCTATTCTGATGTACAAAAATATGATTTCCAGAAGAAAATTTATGACAGTATAATCCCTGAGCTCCATAATTTTTTATCAATGGATACCACGAAGGTTCCAATTCAAAATACCTTATCCAAGATGTTGAAACACACACGTTCCTTTTGTCAGAGAAACCCTGATATTTTATTTACTAGGGCTGACAAAGGCAACATAACAGTTGTGATTGAGAGACAGGTATATAATGAGAAAATGCTATCGATATTAAATGATAATGGCACGTATACCATGGTCAAAAAAGATCCTTCCTCCCGCTTGGAGAAACATCTTAACGAACTGCTTAAAAGATGGCTTCAATTTGAGTATATCACTAAAAAAGAGTTTTTTTGGTTAAAGAGTAGTGATGCTCCTCTTCCCAATGCATATGGTCTGCCCAAAGTCCACAAAAACGATTGCCCGTTGAGAATTATCGTGTCTTCTACTAATAGTGCACTTTACAATTTGGCTTCCTTTTTAAATAATATTATTACGGATAGCTTTCCAGCGTCAAATAGTCATGTGAGAAACAGTTTCGTACTTTACGAACAACTGTCGGGTTTAAGATTAAACAGTTCTGACATTTTATTTTCGCTGGATGTGTCTTCTTTGTTTACGAATGTTCCTCTAGATCTTGCAATCCAAGGTATCGAGAATAGATGGAACTTCATCATGTCCAAAACTAAATTACCGTTACAAGAATTTATGACCGCGATCAAGTTTGTTTTAACATCAACGTTTTTTAAATATAACAAGAAGGTTTATAAACAAACTTTCGGAACACCGATGGGTTCTCCTTTGTCACCGATTATAGCCGATATTGTGATGCAAGATTTGGAGGAATATGTGCTCAGTTCTTTGGATGTTTCACCCACTTTATATTACCGTTATGTGGATAATATCATGTTGGCGGCTCCTATCAATGAAACTCAGTCAATCCTTAAGAAGTTTAATGAATATCATGATAGACTTAATTTTACTATCGAATACGAAAATAATAACTCCCTTGCCTTTTTGGATTTGAAACTTATTAATATGAATGGTGTGATAAGGATTGACTGGTTTCATAAAAGTACTTTTCCCGGTAGATTTCTTTCATATTTTTCAAACCACCCACAACGACATAAGATTGGTACTATTTACGGTCTTATTGACAGAGCGATTTTATTATCACACTCCTGTTTCCATCAAAAAAACGTAGAATTATGCATTAATATTCTTTTAAATAACGGTTACCCTTTTCACTTTATTTTTCAACATATTAATTGTAGAATTAACACTTTGTCAAATAGGATAATAACAAAAAATAAATCTACCACATCCACACCTATCGACACACATAAGAGCTTCATAGTTGTTCCGTTTATTCGTTCTGTTGCAAAATGTGTGAAGCCAATTATTGATAAATCGAAATTTTCGATTGGTTTTAGAATTTTAAATCAATTAAAGTGCTTTATTTCTCCATGGTCGGGTGAACATCTACGTTTTGAAAAGAATTGTGTAGTGTACAAGATTAATTGTAAGAACTGTGATGCGACCTACATTGGCCAAACAAAAAGAAAACTGAGTACACGTATCAGAGAACATAAGAACAACATAAAATTAGACCCATCCAGACACACAGTCGTATCCATTCGAACACATTTTAGATTTTGATCACCACTTCGATTGGGATGACGTGAGAATCCTTGATGTAGAACAGAATTTCCAAAAAAGATTAATTAGTGAAATGATCCATATTAGGGGTCAAAAAAAGGCGATAAATGCCCAAAAAAATACGGAATTATTAAATAAGTCGTATCTGGATCTCATCAAGGATTTGTACTGACATCCCTCCGTTGACACTATGTATACAGCGCCCCAATCCGTAAGCGGTTGGAAATTATCCTTATACTGTTTCTGACAACATTCTGTTTTATACCGTTAACCAGTGAGCATGTCTCCGGTCGTTGCGTTGACATTATACCACTTTTTGTAACCGGTCGTCCACTTTTTGACAGGTATTTCATTATTCTATTAAAATTTTTACGTACCGTCTTATATTATTGGGTTAAAAAATGAGTTTTTATAAGTTTTTGTTATTGGTTCTTTTGAGAATATGACTCTACAATTTTACTTTTATTTCTATGTTAGAACAATAAACTCCCCACACTGCTCCGACACGATCTTCTTATTTTGACTTCGGCTGTAAAGACAATGTGACACCGTTTTAATTTTTGACTGAACTACATATTCTCGCCAGAGAACGAGTAATACGTTCGTACCATCTTTTACCATTTTTGTTAACATCTTTAATACAAGACCTTTCGACGTTTTATACCTCTGACCTCCAATTTTATTTTTAAACTGTTAACGTTCGGAGTTTATTTGCGTTGATGTTTGCGCTTTTACTTATGTATTGTTATATTTATTTTCATTTTTATCGTTATTTTTATTATCATTTTTTTATGTTCGTCATCCCGATTCGAATATCAGTTTCATAACGAGTACGTGATGTTAATTTTGTAATGCTGAAGAAGACTCAGTGTAGTCGAAACGTTCATTGAAACAAATTTGAATAAATTCTAGTATGTGCTTTTCCTAATATTTGAAGTTAATTTTGTTTGTTGTCTCGATCTTGCTCCTATTTGGCCTTGTTAATTTCTTGTAATTATTCATTTTTTTATTTTAGTGTTATTTATTTTAGAATTATTAAGGGATATAAAATATACAATACAATTTATATTACCAAAAGATTTATATTTTTTTAAGTTATTATAATCAAATTCAAATACCTACTAATAATTTTGTTGTTTCCTCAGATTGGGATGACTCTATACATATTGTATATACATATATGTAATGTTCAATTTTTAAAGTTTACCTTAATATTAATCTATTTGTTATTTAAAAATTAATTAAATAATTTTTAAAAATTAAATTCTAGTTTATATTTAAATCATTTTCAGATTGATTAGTAATCATAAATTAAAGAATTTGATAAATATTAGAACTTTTTCAATGCATGAAGGAGAAGATGTCCGATGATTTCTGATTTTCTATGGAACATCTGCACGGTAATGCAGATGGTGAGACTCTTTAGCATTTTTATGCGGGCTGCCGCTGACAGTTTATTTTATTATATCGATAGGCTGCCCATCGTCCATCGTCCGGGAGAATTCATAAGTCAAATTCAACGTAAGTGCGCTCCGAATAAGTTGTCTGCACGGAAGTTTATTCAATTCGTTCTATTCTATTTTCCGATTATTTTAGTTGATTTATAAGCAGATATATATATATATATATATATATATATATATATATATATATATCTAACATATACGGTGCAAAAAGTGTGTGTGTGTAAAAAGTTTTATAAAAATCCATTAATTTTTAAAATTTGCGTCTGCCGTGATTGATTTCATTTTACCACATTAAGTTTTAATGTTTAGTTATGTATATTATATATTATATAATATATGTAATATATATATTATATATTTATTTTTTAAATACATTTATATATAAATTTCTATTATCTCATAATCTTTAATTCATATATAACATATCTCTTAAAATGTGTAAATATTTCCTCTTTATACACATATAATATTTATGTTGCAAGAAAACTACTTTTATCAATTTTTACTAAATTTTAAGAATTTACAAATTTAAAAATGTTTAATAATTTTCAAATTAATATCAGGTAATTTTTTATTTATCCTTTATAATCTTTAATATGTTTGTAAGTCACCAAATATTGTGATAAGAATAAGAGGGATGTTTTTAAACTTTCTGTGTATTTTACGAAGAATATCACAGAAAGTACGTGTACGTATCAGAAAGTGCAAGAAAATGTTTACAACTGTAATAGCTATACGGTATAATGTGTAATACGTAATAGCTATACAATAATAATAGAAGTGTAGAAACGAAAATAAAATATTATGTCTATGTACTTAGACATATCCAGATAAATTGTCTTTATTTCACCTGATTGAACAAATTCCGCACTATGTTGGTATGCGATGCGCAGTATTGATCACAGAATTCATGATTTTTCCTGCACAAGAACTACCGCGAATTTACGATCCGCATAACCCAACCTCTTCTCGGAGTTCTTAGGGTTCCGACACAAACTGCCCCTACACCGTTAACGCGGATCCCACAAAGTTGCACGTGATTAGCATGACAACTGCCCCAGAGAGTCAGTCTGATAGTTTGTTACTTCGCTCTCCTGTGCTATATGCGTAGGGTAAGCGCCAGCAGTCCGAATCGGAGGGTGGTCGGCTGTCAGGCAGTATTTTTTATCTAGTCACGGTCAACTGGCTGATCGGCTCGTCCGCCCATTATTAGCGCAGCACACAACGATGCGCGGGGAGACTGTCGGACACGCCATCGTTCCATTGTGAGGAGTGTGTTTGGATACATGTACGAGAGTCTTTCCCTATGGTCCATCTACGTAAGGTCGGTAGCTTATGGGCGGCCTAGCCTTGGAGCAATAGCTCGCTCCCGAAGGATGGACAGCACATCGCGCCCCTTCTCTTTCCCGGAGGTCTTATCTTTTTAGTATTATTGCGCGATCGCCATAGTGGCCAACCCCTGGAGGGCTGATGGGCCGATGGATGAAGAGAGAAAGAAAGAAAGAGAGAGAGAGAGAGAGAGAGAGAGAGAGAGGGGGGGGGAATAAAAGACACTGTGAAAAGACTAGCGATCACTGTGAATTGTCGCTGTTTTGATTGTTACGAAAATCTCTTATTACCATACAGACGCGATGAGAGTTTCACTATGTCTTTCGCAATTTGATTACTGAAAATCTTTCATAAACTTTTTATATTTTTTTGTGCAAGTGTTCAGCTAGATAAGATAGACAAATTTATCCTTGTACATATCAGGCATAATTGGTGTTATAAATGGTGTTATGTATGGCATTACTTCAAGTATTAGTACCTTGAATAAGTTCTCGCTGTTTTTTCGTGAAAATTAATGCTTTATTAAAAAAAAACAGAAAAAAACACTCCTAATGATTCTGCAAGTTCAGTTAGCGTCTGACATGAGTCTTCATGAAGTAATGCCTTCAATTCTTCGTCTTCAAACTTTTTCGGTGCGCCAGAGCGTTCTTTATCTTCAACATCAAAATTATTATTTTTGAAGCGTCTACCAATCTCTGCATGTTGTTTCCGACAGAGTATGGTTGCCGTAAGTCTCAACAAGAATTCTGTGTGCTTCAGCTGCAGATTTTTTTTGAATAAAGTACTGCAGTAAAATTCCCCGCAAATACTCTTTTTTTGGAACGAAACTCGACATGTTTAACACTATGAAAAAAAAAGTTGTTTACACTCGGCGCAATGACATACACTGAATTTCAAGCTTGCTTATAGTACTTCCCTATAGATGCGTTACCATCTTAAACTACACGCACGCAGTTCTGGTAACATCATCTGTTGGAAAACAGCGAGAACTTATTCAAGATCCTAATAGTTCAAATATTTTTGTAGGAATTATGAAAGGGAAAATGAAATAAAAGAAGTAATTTTTATTGAAAACGGTAAGTCAATTTTGATGAAAAAGTACAATGTTATCAATAAAACAATGTTATCAATAAAGAAATTAAATAATTTTTGACAAAAAATTGAATAAAAAAATTTTTCAATTAAAAAAATTTTTTTAGAAGAATGTTTTTCAATAATAGAATTCAGCAATCATAACTGTAGACATCCTGGAAATAATTTTATTTAAACGTGTTGAAATAATTTCTTTTCAACTGTTGAGAATTTTCACAAAATAAAACTGTTTATTATTATCTGTTTCAGATATTTTCATGATAGTCACATTTTCACTAAAACATAACATAAAAATATATTCAAACATTCACTTTAACTGAATAAATGCATAAGTAAAACTAAAATCTTAATAATTTTGATTAAACAATGCAATGGAGATTCCATCGCACTAGCTGGCACTTTGCTGCATGCATTGCATGATTTATTTTTTAACATATTTTTTATTTATTTTGAAAAAATGTATGTAAGAATTGGGAGATCAAGAATGTTTTTGTAAAAACATGATATATGTTACCGAAAAATATTCTCCTACAAAATTTTAAAAACTTCAAAATTTTTTTATTTTTTGACCAGAAAATTTTTTAATTTCTTTAAACAATTGTTTTATTGATCTCCATGACATATATTTAAAAAAATTAGTTAAGTTTAAAAAAGTAATTTTCCTTGAAAATATTTTATTTTATTTTTCATACTTTTACAAAAATACGATTGTTACTATTTGAAGTAACTTCATACATAGGTGTCAACCAATTTGATACCAATTTCGGCCTGATATGAGAGAATTCAAATTTGCTTATCCTATCTGGTTCATTCTTTTACTTTTAAAATGCGAAATTATTTACAACCACTTTATTTACACAATTTATTTAAATAAAAAATATACAAAAAATATTTAAAAAATTTTTAAGAAAATGTAAAAAATGATTGATATCTTATTGAGTAAAAGATAATCTTAATCAATATTCAACACTTGTATTCCAGTTGAAAAAAATCTTTGGTTGAAAAAAGACTCGAAATTAGTGTTGACTATTTATGAACATTGGAAATTTTGCAAATGCTATAAATATGTATCCTTCAAATCTTATGTCGGACAAATATTTTTGCATTATTTTGTACTAATGTACTATATGTTCACGCTTAGATTAAATATTAAATTTTTAAAAAATTAAATCGATTAAAATCTTAAATATAGCCAGAAAAATTTAATTTTTTTATTCAAAATATATTTATTTAAATATATTCTGAAATATATTTATTTTTTAAATGTTGACAATATTGGTAATTTTCTTGTTGTTAATTATTATATTTTTATTCTTTTTACACATTCTTATTCTTATTTACAAAAAAATAACTCTTTTCCAACTTAATACATTTGTTTTATTTCTTCATATATTTATTTTATATACAATAATTGTGTACTTTTAAAAGTTTTTGGCTTTTCATTCGTATTATTTGACAGGTATATTTTACTTACACACTTTATTCTTTACGATCCTGACATTCACATTTACACAAACAGATTGCAATAACTTAAAAAATGACTGATTTTTATGTATTTAGGAACAACTTCGATATTTTCCTTATTGTTTTTCTGTGCGCGTGTAAATGAAAACGGAGTTAAGAAAAAAGAGAGTAGAGAAAAGCAGGAGGGAAGAAAGGAAGGAAGAAAGAAGGAAGAGAGAGGGGGAATTGTACTTATTCTATAAAAGAAGAGAATAAAAATTAAATTTAAAGTTTATTCTATTTTAATAGTTTTCATAAAGTGTTTAAAAAATTTTTAAATAGAATTAATACTGTTTACTTTTTAAATTTGTTTTAGACCAGCATTTTTTAGTTTTGATTATTTAAATGTACATGTTATTTTGTTTTTTTAATAAAATATTTTAATAAATTGTTGTTTTTATGTATTTTTCTATAATGTAAATGTATGATTTACAAATATAAAGCATGTCGAGTTTGAATATATCTGTTTTCTCTGTACTTTTTTATAAAATTTTCTTGTAAAATAAAAATTTAGAGATATAAGCTGATATTAATAGAGATTTCATGAATAAAAATAATAATATGTATATTAATATTCAGTTTTCACTGACACACACACCCACGCACGCACGCACGCACGCACGCACGCACGCACGCACGCACGCACGCACGCACGCACACACACACACACACACACACACACACACACACACACACACACACACACACACACACACACACACATTCAATATTTTAATTCAATTGTAATCGTGTATTGAATTTTCAATGTTCTCATATGTTTTTAATACATTAAGAAATTTTATAGGCTACAGAATTTTAAAAATAAAAAAATTGTCTTAGTTTTTCAATTTCTAATACGAAGTTAAATTTGTAATAAATAAAAGCTGATTAAAAAATTGTAATTTTGAATAAAGAACGAAGCGAGAAACATCATGAGTTCACATGAGATTAATCTCTTTTTTGTCTGTGGCATGTGTGCGAACGTCGAGGAAAATCATACGAATGAAACGATCGCAAAAATAGATGTATATACCAAGAATCGTGGTTAGACGAAGTGGAATAATAACAGACAGATTTTCTTAGTACAGAAGATATCAATGGAACTCCATATCGAAATAATCCGATATAGCTGATAAATAAGCGCGAACGTATGTCCTAAGGTACATTTACACACGAGAGGCTGTTTGGTGTACATAAGTCACATATATACATACGTATGTGTATATCTTTCTATAAAGATAATAGGTACACGTTAGATCTGATCGAAGGAACTACAAAGATTTTTTCTTTTTCATGAATACTAACGTATAATAGACATATTTTAGTATCTTTTATTTTTTATGCAAACATGACTAATAAATATGTAAACATGATCAGTCTAAAAAACTCTAGTAAATATGAATTTAGTAAATAAAATATGAAATTAAGATATATAATATAACAATTAAGTCTGTATTTTTAATATCGGAACTAAATAATTTCATTTAACTTCTTAACATTTACCCTTTTTTTATCCTTATCACATTGTTATCGTTTTAACATTTGTTCTCTAATTACTTTACAATTCTTAATAAATCCGTTAAATATAATAAATATATCCTTTTTATTTTCATGATGTTGAAACGACACAGTGTTCAATTAAAAAAATTTAATCTCGTTATAAACAACGGGATTATAACGATAAATTTCTTTTCTTTTATTTTACTTAAAAAATGATATGAAAAAAATTTTTTAAATTTCTTTCATATCTTCTCTATCGGTTAATTTTTCTCGTAAATAACTCGCATATTTGTTCAAAAATAAAAATATTAGTGCTTAACAAGATAAGAGTGTAAGAAGAATTTTTTAAATTTGTAAGATTGTAAATAATTTATGAATGAAAATATATTTAACATTTGTTTTTTGTAAGTATTGTTAGTATTTTTTTTTAAGCAAAATTGTATTGTAATTTAATTATTAAAATACTTAATATAACAATTTGAAAAATATAAAAGTTAGAGTTTATTGTTTTATTAAGTAAAAAATATTGATTATAAAAATCAAAGAATTTACAGATTATATGTATATTTACAATTTTATTGTTTGTAAGATAATTGTAATAAAACTCTAACGCGATTATGATATAATTATAATTGTTATGATTATGATTTGTTATGATGATTATGTATGATATGATTATGATTTTATATAATAAAATTTATAATATTATATAATATTATAAAAACAATAATTATAATTATAATATTATATAGTTCAGTTCTCTTTAGAGTTGCATTGTGTTGACAATTAATCATGTCGTGTGCAACTTGGATGGTTTGTTTTGATCCGCTTATTTATAGAGCAGGGAATAAGGTTAAATAAGTGTAGATTTAATAGAAAATCGAAGCCTCATAATATATGATGAGGGGTGAAGGAAATGGAGCCAGTCGCCGTTGGTCCCCTTCCATTCATCTACGTTGTGGAATCGAAGCCCACCGTGTAATTCCGTTACTGCAAATATATACTATAGAACATAATATTATCGGTTACTGAATTTTATTATGCCAGTAGTCGATGGTCATATTAGGGACACTATTAATTGGATTATGATTAGTTAATTGATTACGACAGTAAGACATGAAATAAAAAAATTGAAACAATAAGTTATTTCATTTATTTATAAATATTTCACATATTAATTGCTCCACAATTAATTGCTTGCTATAAAAAAAGAACATAGACAATTACCAATTATATTTTTATATCGTAAACTTTTGAAATGGTACGTGGTTAAAAAGTATAAATATTTTCTTGTTTTAAGATAAAATTAATAAATAATATAATAAAAACGTAAGATTACAACAAAATTATGCAATAGTGTATATCTTATTGTATAAACATTATTCATCGTTATTACTCAAAGATTAGATAATAAATAATCATGATGAGGCAACAAGGTAACACATAATATTAAGGATTGTTTATATTTTCTTATCACTATGATTATGATTAATAAAAAAATTAAAAATGTTAAAATCAAACATACACAAACTAACAAACATACCCTAAAATTAGATTAAACATTTTATAAACTTCGTGTATTTACAGATATTAAAAGGCACAAGTAATGATTTAATTGATATAATATCTCGCATAATTTAAAGGAAAGCATAAGGGTGGCGGAAGTCGATAAAACCTAGCATCGTGTATCAATCGAGTTTTTTGATTTATTGTGGTGGAGTGATAGCGAGACTGGTGAATTGTTTAAAGTAGACCCTAAAGGGCGTTTAAATGATCCCCGAACGAGCGGCACGTTACTTTTTTAAAAGAAGGGAGAAGGGTCCGTAAAGTGAATCGAATTTTCAGCGCAATCCTGGGGCATTTCCGAGGGTCGCGGGAGTAGCGACACGCGTGACCATAATTTCACGCATGTACACGTGCGTACATTATAATTGGCTCATATATAATAAAATTCATAACAAATTTTATGAATTAATTCTTAAAAATTATCTCACATCCTAAATTATATTTTCTTAAATATTGATTGCACTATTGTACAAGCATATATTGTACAATGTCGCAGCGCCTAAACATTCATTTTTTAATAATTAAATAAAATAATGTCACAATCTCTGTTGTATAATAGTAGTTGTATAATAGTATATATGTATATATATATATATATATATATATATATATATATATAAAATAATAACGTTTAATTTGTACAGGGTGATTCATCTTAATAGGCAAATATTTTGAAAGTATGTAATATTATAAAAAATCTTTTCAAATAAAAGTTGTATGGTGTAGAAAAAGACAATGGTAAACTTGAGACATTTACTTAAAGTCAAACAAAGGTCAACTTAATTTTTACGATTAATAAATAATAATTAAAAATAATCAAATATAAGATACTTATGTGCAGAGCGAAATTCAAGTTGAATAAGAAAATTCTGTGCCATTTTACGAATTATAGAATAGGTCAAGGAATTAATTAAACAATATAACGAATGAGAACGTAGTAAGCGAGGTAACGAGTTCTGTAGACAATCCTCAAATGGCTCGAATTTATTGATGATCTGTTGTCTGGTTAAAGCATGTAGTGCGTAATGTTGACTGTACAACTCCCATGTCTGTTACTGTTTGCCTTTGTTAGGAGATCATCAACAAACCTATTTGAGGTTATTTTGAATAAATTGTTGGTTTGCAGAATTATCCTGTCGCATCATGCACATTCGACAAATATCATACTTGTCATACGACAAATGAATTAGCTTTGACATATATTTCGTTTTATTGCATTGCAACCAACTAATTTCATACAAACTTAATGTTGATGAATTATTTTAACTTGTATACAAAAAGAGTTAAATAAGTTAACGTTAATACATTTAAAAATAACTAGTTTAAATTAACAGTTAACATATTTAAACTTAATTAATTAAAATTAAGTTAAAAGTTACTTTTTATAGTTAGTTTTAGTAGTTAACTTTTAATTTAATTTTTAATTGTTTAACTAATCACTACCCTGTATTCTTATAATGTTTTTGTGAAATATTGTGCAATATATACATCGTTGCAATTTGCTAGAATTTTATAATTTCACTGTTTCTCTTTTATATTTCTACAATATTGTACCATATTATATTATAAATCTGTAATTATTACAATATTGTTGCTATGTAAATAAGAAGTCTATGCTCCAAAATGAAATTATGTACACAAGAGATTTTGACTTCTTTTAGTATATATTTATTTGAAATATTTATTTCAAAGTTTTGATTAAAAGAAAACAAGCAAAACAAACAGTACACACACACACACACACACACAGTTTTATAATATTTTTTATTGTGACTTAAAATTATTTGCCAGTATATTATATTAATCAAACATTTAAAATAAAAATAAAAAGAATCATTAAAGAATAAAATATAATAAAAATAATATTAATAAATAAATATATATATATGTATATTATAAAAAAAAATATATATTTTATACAATATATATATATGTATATAATAAAGTATATTAAAATATATTATATAATATATTATGTATTTTTTTAAACATTTTTCGACATATTTTTTCGATTTATGTGTATTCCATTCGTGTTATTGTTATTATTATGTGTGTGTGTGTGTGTGTGTAAGTGTGCGTGCGTGCGCGTGTATTAATTCTATAAAAAATAGAAATTTAAAAAAAAGTAACAATAGTAAAAAATAAATTATTATTAGTCAATGTAAATTAATAGAAGATTATTTTTTTATGTTTGAATAGGCTGTGTGAGTAAGAAGAAAGATAGAAGATATAAATAAAATTTCTGTGTAGAATTTAATGTGCAAATTATTCTTTTACACATAGTTACATATAGTTACAATATAGTTCGAATATTTTATAGTTCATTAAATAATGAACCCTTCCTCCCCGTTTTATTTTGAAATTACTTATTTTTGTCAATGATGGAGTATAACTGTTTAAACTGGAGTTTAAAAGTTTAAATTGATGGAATTGGAAATGAAAAATATATTCATATTGGTACAATGAAAGTGTAAGGAGAACATAGGAAAGAGATAACAGTTATTAGGCTGTATAAGATTTAGAAAAAAGATAATAGGTGATCTTTGTGACTCATCTCAAAAAGACAAAAAACAAAAAAAAGGGGAACACTACATACTACAGTTATATAGATACAGCTACTTTTAACAAGGTTAATAAACTTGTCATGGATCGAGCGACACCATCTGAGGGAGAAGGAGTGACAGAAGGGAGGGAAAGGAGGGGGAGGAAGGAAAAGGAGGGGGGAGGGAGGGAGGGAGACATGTCACGCTCTAACTTGTAACGTGCTATTAATGTCAAGCTTTACGACGCTCGATACAATTATCGAATGTCACATTGATGCATATGTTATGCGACGAATGTTACATACCAGAAACACAGAAATTACTATCATGGATTGATACGAGGAAACATGAAATTGACATACCACGTCCATAAATGTCAAGGTAAAAGCAGCTCCTTTTTTTATGTGTATCATTAAAAATGAATAAATTTTATTAGTGGCTGTATCATAGCATTATCATTATACGGTCCACACACATTTCATTAAGAACATCTCGTATTAACATATACAAAATTTTATACAAAAAGAAAAGTTTTTACATGCGATAATTGAGATGTTCCTACAATTATTCGATTGTCATTTGTTGATAAATGTATCGAATTGAAAAAAATTAAATAATTTTGATGTAACAAATCTGTTATTTTAATTATCATATAATATAAGATTTAATGACACAAGTATGTTAAAAAAATATTACATTTTTTAATAAAAAGTATAGAAATGATGAAATAGAAGACAACTTTTTAGATAAATTTTAAAAGATTTTTTTAAAAATATAGAAAAAAATTTAAATAATGTAAAATTATTGATATTTTGTACATGGAATGCTAAGTATATGAAATATACTTATGGTTAATAAGTTCCATTCGAACCTTTTTATGCCTCAAAAAAAGAAAGAAAGATTTTAATAACTTTAGATAGAGAGATAATCGGCTTCTTATGACCTATTACTTTCTAAAAATATTAAAAATTTTAAAACATATTTTACGTTGATTTTAAGCATTATATTTTCAGTAATAGTCCGTTTAATTTTTTTATTTGATTCGACACATATTAATTTAATAAAAAATATGTTTATTAAAATTTAACTCTATGCAATAAAATAAATCATAAAAAATATTTTTCTAATATTAACTTAAATTTATTTTATTAAATTTAAAGTTTCTAATATTTTCTCTCACACCTATGCATGTTATCTTTTGCGTTTTTTAAATAAAATGTTTTATATAATTTTTTAGTTAATATTTGTTTACTATTATATGATTCAAATTTTTTGAGCTTTTAGTATTTTATTTTTAATTTATGTACAACATTTTACGCAATGCAAAAATTTATATATAAATTATCAATAAATAATTTATCAATAATTATTGTTATTATTATCTGCAAGATTGCGGAAACATTGTGAACGAAACCCAAACCAATGAGAGGAGTTCGCCAATATCTAGGGTACATAAATGTTTTACATGCAATAAGGCGTTCTTCCAAGCTGGACGAAACTGCCCGCAGTCCGATTTTATTACTCGATCGCAAAGAGGCTCGTGCGACAGAAGGAAAAATAACAGGACGGAACCTAGAGATGTTGAGAAAATTCTCATGCAGATGTGGAAAATGTTTCTATATTCTGCCTAGATTTATGGTCCGTTTATTCGTTTGATCAGTTCTGATAATATAATATATAAATTATCACACACACAAACAAAAATACTAAAATTAATTAATATATAAAAAATTGTATTAAAAGAAATAATGCAAAACATACCAAAACATTTTTAAAATTTTAAATTTTATATAGACGTATAAAAGAAAATGTTAGAGATTTTAAAGAATTTTTTAATAAAAATGTCTGTTATTGAAATTATATTGGTAAAATTATAATAGTATCCAATATACTATATATATCTTTATTTTTTTGTTTATATTATTATTTATATATATTTATTTTTCCGTGGATAAATTGTATGCTATTATATTGTATGTAAATCTTGAAAAAGCAACAATTTCCATTCGTCGCGATTATGTTGAATCATGACATCAGAGGCAAAAAATGATACATTGAGAATTTTTGCATGCCATTTTTAAATAAAAAGATACTTGAAAGAAAAAATACTTCGACTTTTTCCGAAATCATTCTTTTTTCTTTTAACAGTTAATAAATAAGATGAATGTGATATGAAATTTAGTTACATGGCACACATTTTGTATTATTATATTATTTTCTCATATAATTACTTAATTATTATAATTAACATTAAGTAAATTAATAAAATAGTAATTTTAAATAGATTATTACAATTATTATAAATTGGAAAAGTCTAAATATACATGTTAAAAATTTATTAATAAGAAAAAGTCATCATTATCAAATTGTAACTATTGCAAATTTTTCTTAAAAAAGAATCCATAGTGTGTATGTTTGCGCGCGCGTGTGTGATTTCTAATTTAAGTATTTTCTTATTTTTATCATATGTCTATATCTTAATATTACACAAAATAACACAACTTTTATTTAATTTTTGTCTGAATGTATATTTACACTTTTTTCTACTTACATTTTTTATGTTTCATACAAATATGATCTTGTAAAGATTAACATTCGCATTTTATGCAAAGATTTTTTCAGATTTGCAACTACAACTTGCAGAATGTGAATGTCGTAAATGGATAGGCGAGTAGCACATATAAATATATACGAGTATGTGTGCTCCATGGTATGTAACACATACGATTTATGGCGGTCAGTTTATTGAAATGGGCAGCCCTTGTCTTCATCCCCTGCCTTCATGACTCTCGCCGAAACCGTTTCTTGGCCTTCGCACATATGTAGAGACTTATAAGAAACATACATATAGCTTTCCTGCATCCAGTGACACGTTCTGCAGACAACCAGATCGACCAAACTTCGAGCGATGTTGTCTCCTGCGCGCTAAATCTTTAATATTCTATTTAATATCTGCTTCGCCTCTTTCCCCCTGCCACGCGATTCATTGCTCGCGAACATATAAATCAAACTGGAGATATTAGTCTTTTTTTGTCAGTGTGGCGGTGCTGAAGTTCGATCGTGACCTCCATAATTGTTTTTCCAGATTATAAATTTCGCTTTTTATCTTTCACGGAGGCTAAACTGTTTTCTTCGCATGAAAGGTGAATGCTTTTTAGTTAAACCATCAGTTTTTTCACTTTTCGAAAGTGTTTAAATTTTCAACGCCTGTCATTAATCTTCCTTGAATTTAGATATAATTTAAATTATAAGATTATCTATATTTTATTTAAAAAATTAATAACAAAGTTAAGTATTATGTACATATATACATATATAATATATATGACGTCAACTAATTCCCTTCATTTAAATTTATAATATATATGTATATATAAGTACATATAAATTTTGTAGCATTTTTAAATAATTTATATGTTTCGCCTTTAATTTTTATAATTAAAATATTTAAAATAAAGGACCGATTATGTGAATATTTGCACTGTTCACAAATATAAGATCTTTTTTTAATATAATGAAAAAGAATAAATTTTATGTCAATCTATCAAGAAGAAAATTTAATAAAAGCTTACTGTTACTTTAATTCGAATTTGCTTACAATTTTCAGCCTAATATATTGATTTGTCTATAAAAATATCTTAATTTAAATAAGGATAGACCAAAATGTACAAAGTGGTAAGCACAGTTATACACGTGTATGCATTACAGTATAGTAATTACAACTACAATGTAGTAATTACTTATAACGTAATAAATAGCGGAATTTTCTATTTTTTATTTTATTTAACGTTATTTTACCTTGAAGAAGAATTAAGATATAATTGTATTAAATCTGAATTAAAAGGATATTATAATAGTTAATATTAAATATTAAATATTAAATATTAAATATTAAATGTTAAAATGTTAAATGTCAAATGTCAAATGTCAAATATTAAATATTAAATAATTAAAACTCAAATGAAAGGAGACTAGTTGACGTCAAACTGGCATATATAATTGGTGAGCTACGAGCCGACTTGGTTTGTCAGACTTACACCGCAGTGATTCACCAATTTTTTGAAATCTAAATTCGATTTCCATTTAGGGGTAAATAGATCTAAACTTATAAGATGAAGAATTTATTGCGAAAAATATTACCTCAGCCAGGATTGAAAGTTACATGAAAGTCACCTCAATTTTTTTAAATGGCATCCCCTATTTTTTATTACATATTCTTGTAGCTGACCTCGAGAGCTTTCCAAAACACTATAATAAAGTATTTTTTCATGAAGTATTTTCCGAGTTATAAAGCTTGAAATAATTTCTTAATTTTACATAAACTGTAAAATATCTCGTAAAATATTTACTTTTCGATGACCTTATCTCAATACTTTTATGCACAGAATAATGAGAGGAATCAATTGGTGTAAAGAAAACACATAGTTGTTTTTAAGAAAAAATATGTAATTGTTAGTTACAAATTGCATATTTTTTCTTAAAAACAACTATGTGTTTTCTTGACACCAATTGGTTCCTCTCATTATTCTGTGCATAAAAGTATTGAGGTAAGGTCATCGAAAAGTAAATATTTTACGAGATATTTTACAGTTTATGTAAAATTATGAAATTATTTCAAGCTTTATAACTCGGAAAATACTTAATAAAAAAATACTTTATTATAGTGTTTTGGAAAGCTCTTGAAGTCAGCTACAAGAATATGTAATAAAAAATAGGGGATGCCATTTAAAAAAATTGAGGTGACTTTCATGTAACTTTCAAATAATTCTTCAAGGTCAAACCAATGGTATCATCTTATGGGCCCCTCGAAACCAAATAACTTTTGTCTGAAAAATTTTTCTCTCCCGGGCTTGGTTTTCGAAATATTCGACTGGATGTTTTATAATGGGACACCCTGTATATGCCAGTTTAACGTCAACTAGTCTCCTTTCATTTGAGTTTTAATTTCTACTGGCAAAGAAAATGATCGTACGGTATAATTATATAATTAATGTATTAAATATTAAATATTTAAATATTAAATATTAAATATTAAATATTAAAATAATAAAATAATATTAAAATATTAAATATTAAATATTAAATATTAAATATTAAATATTAAATATTAAATATTAAATATTAAATATTAAATATTAAATATTAAATATTAAATGTTAAATATATTAAATATTGAAATATTAAAAATATTAAATAATATTAAATATTAAGTATTAAATATTAAACATTGAATATTAAATAATATTAAAATGACGTGATCATTCAATTGCAAATGTAAGTGAAGAAAATGAAACGCTATAATCTTACTAGTCGCGTCAGATCAATAAAACTTACATGGTAGAGTGCGATTTCGAAAATGCTCTGTAATCGTCTATCATTGCATAACAGACCTCAAATTTATATTAGAGTGACAGAGTAGATAATATTTATATAGAGTATTTTCTCACTCTCCTCTTTCTTCCCTCCGTTTTCTTCTTACTCCCTCGCTACTTCTTAACAGGGAGACAGTATCCATGATACAGTACCGTTTAAACGAGAGTTCAGGGGTTAAGAGGAGATTTTGGGGTCGCGTTAATTAATACCAGCGCTGTAAGCGTCCACCCCTCCTACACACGCGGAACACTGAGATGCTAACTATAACTTAAGCTGCCATTAATTCACATCAATGTCTTTCTGCCGTGCCCGAGGGCTGGTGACTTGCATCTTTATTGCTGGAATCGAGATAAGTGAATGGATACTCTCGTTCTCTCTCTTAGTCTTTTAAAGAAGCACACTGTAACTTTTCACATTTTTTTCCGTGGTACTTTAAATACGAATCAATGACGAAGATAAATAATGGCGGATACAACGAGTGTCGCAGATCTATCGAATACTTCTTATTTATGGATTTTTTAAAATCTTTTTTCTCTTGACAAGGATATCTAGAATATAATGGCTTTTTATTACAAACTTTTATTGGCATTTTAGAAACTTTGTAAAACTATTTTTATACAATATAACTACGTTATATTAAATTAATTATATTAAATTAATATAACTACGTTATATTAAATTATGAAAAATATTATGACAATCTTAGTTGAATATTATATTAATATAACTACGTTATATTATATAAAATTCAACTAAGATTGTCATAATATTTTTCATAACCAAAAGATCTTTTAATACAACAAATATTCTAAGTGATATAGTTCGTAAGTTTTTTTAAAAACAATACATAAACAAAGGAAACGAAGTCAGATGTCAATGTCAATGATATACAATTATATACAAAAAATTATACAAAAACAAACGTGTTTCAGGATCTTTTATTCTAAAATTGAATTAGTATCTAATATTTGTATAATCATGAATGGTTTCACATTTCTGAGTCAAAACAAGAACATATCTTATTAGTCAGCTGGATACTGTCCGTCAAGATTGTTACAGCAACGTGATGAAACAATAAGTGTAGCTATGCGGATGGTTCTTAGAAGAAAGGCGACAGGGATGGCAATCGCGAGCAGTCTTGCGATACTCGATGTCGCAGGCGATAAGCAATCTAGGTTTTCATCACGCACACGTCTCATGTGATTCGTTTAGAACTCAATCCTTGTCACCTTTAAGCAATCGTATGACACTTGTAATATCTTTTTTATCTCTAGTTTTTCTCGATCAAATTATATCATACAATATTGAATAACTGAGTAATGTTATTTTGACTATAATAGAAGACGTTATTTTCGTGTGTGTAGTGTATTTTATTATCATTATTTTATTACGTATAAAAAAATAATTAATAATTTGGTAATAAAATATTATTATAAAATTCCCTTGGTAGAATTTATGTAGTTGGACTGAGCACTGGATCCGTTACTATCTAGTATTATTGACTTTTCTTTATATTACAAAAATACTGCATAGCAACAGAAATTAGTTAAGAGTAGTTTTACTGTAATATGTACAATACAATATGTGAGTTAAATTTTTCTACAAGTTTACTAAAAGGTTTTTGATTAGTTTTTAATCAGTTGGTCAGTTATGCTTTCTACGTATATATAAATTACTCATGCGTATTTTATCTCAGATAAAATATATTTTATATATTTCTTTTAATGCGTGTGTGTATAAAATAATATCTAAAATTAAATAAAAATGTGTGAACGTGTACAAAAATATAGAGCAAAACAAAGAAAACTTATAGAATTAAAACATCCTAGTAATTCTATTATAAAATTTCAAGAGAGATTATATATTATAATATTAAGATATTATATATATATATAAGAAGGGACAGTTGTCAAAGATTACAAGTGATGACAAATGAATAAGAAACACAAATGAAAGATACGAAGTACTAAATAACTTTATATTTACTATACTTATTTTATTTATATTATTTGTTATTAATATATACTAATTTTATTGTTTAGAATTCAGATTATTTTGATGATTCATAAAAAGGCTCTAAAGAAAATAAGAATAACTTTGATTTTAATAAAGACTTTAATGAAATGCAAAAGATAAAAAATGGATAGTGTTATGTAGAATACCTCATATACATACTGATTAGTACAGTTTTTTCTATTTATTTATCTTTAGCTGTGACATAACTGAATTCAGATCTTGTACACTTTTTCTATGCAGTAACTGCGCGAAAAACGTTACATCTTGATTGGTATGTTGAGCAGATTTGCTGTTCAATTACTAGAAAGAAGTCAGCTTAACTGCCTAATAACTAATCGAAAACTGTATTTATTTGTACCAGAGTAGATTACAAGAAAAAAGGAAGATACTTTTCTCTCTCACTCTTATATAAAATTCAAGCTACCGATTAAATTAACAAAAATTTGATTGGTTCAGCTATTTCTGTTTGATTAATCTCAGGTACTCGCAACTGACCGACTTACGTACCTATAGATACACGGGATAGTTTCATGCTACACATGTACTTGACATGTACGAGACACTGTCGTATTTCTTGATACATTCTTGATACATTTTATTGTTCTATTTATTTCTTATTTATATAAGAAAATTAAGATGTTATAATTTAATTTGTTATTATTTAATATTAACGTAGAGATATAATGTAAAGTAACAGATTCTGATTGCGCTGCTAATATCAATAATATGTAAATTTAACGTTTTACGGCAATTTATACAGCAGTACAGCTTCGCATCCAATGAAAATATTAAGATATAATAAAAAAAATTGTAATATAAATAATTTTTTTTAAATTTTCCCACAAAAATTTTCTCAAATTTAGATTTCTATAGAACAAGACTATATATATAGTGTACTAACATAAATACAAATAAAATTCCATACAAATAAAAGAACATTTTTTCTTAATGTAAAAATAAATACTCGTTAAAATAAATACAATCTATTTTCATATAACATTTTTTTCTTTAGAATAATTCTTTTCAATAATGTCACGCTTGTTATCACAATAAATATTGCACAATAAACCGATTTATATTTATTGTGCAATAAGAGCAACTCAACTTTAAATTAACTGTTCCGAAAATTATATAAAATGATTTTGATTTTATTAGAAACACATTTTATTAATCTTTTTCTATAGTTTATATTTATATCTTCTATATAAATTATAACTTGTTTTCGTATATTTTCTCTTTTCTTATTATTTTGAAATATTTTACAAAATTTTTAAAAACTAAATATTTGTTGAGATAATTTAATTATGTGCATAATCTAACATTTACGATCAAAATTAGCTAATCAATTTTCTCTTCTGCAGTCCTTATCTAGCAATAATAGATTTCGCAAGAAGGTTTGAATTAGAACGAGTGTGTCCGGCAGTCTTATAAAAGGGAAGACACTGTTGACATGCGTGTCCAGCGTCCGAAAAACTTCACTGCGTCTGGATGGATTTTTCCCGTTAGTTAAGCCGATCATTGCCGCTGTAACAAGCTGGCTATTGACAGGTCCTCGCTTGCCATCATGGCCTGTGAATGTGAGTGTGTTCTACGTAGGTATGGCCAAAAGGGATGGCCAGGACAAACCGCAGTTCAGCTATCTTATGTGGTGGTGTTACTACGAGCGCCACATACTAATAAAGCATTACCTTAACACCCTCTATCCGAGCACTGGTTCAGTTAGTTACTCCTCGGAGATGTGAAAGGAAGGAACAGAAGAAAGAGAAGGAGAATCATCGTATTTTCCGATCCACCTATCTTCATAGTCGTAACGATGAAGACGGAGGTGGACTTCCTCACCACCTATTATGTCTTTTTCTTTTGGTATTGCTCTCGTTTTACTCTTTTTTGATCGATTTATCAGAAAATAGCGTCCCAACATAAATCGTTATCACTGCTCGACATTTCGTATAGAACTGTGGTGTGATATTTAAGTAAATAAAAATAATTTTTATCATCACGGATATATAAAGTGCAACCACATACCATACAAATATAAGGAGATGATACGTAGGTGACATAAGAGGGTTGGTGGTAAAAATAAGATTAATTAGAATTATAATATAAACAAGCACAGATATTATCTTTTAGTGTTTATGAAAAATGTTCAAAATTAAAAAAAAAAAAAAAAAAAAAAAATCTATACTATATTGATGGAACCTGACAAAACTGCAATCATACTATTTTAATCATATTTGGATACTTTGTTTACATGCTCAAGTACAGTTCCGCATTAAACTCTACTTTCTGTCATTGGGTTATAGTATACTTTGCTAGTAAATAAACAATACAACAGAATTAAAACACAAAAAACATAACATCGTGGAATGAAAGAATTTGTTCTAATACTTATGAAATAAAGCCAATATTTGAAATTAATTTTTGCCCATTATTTCAGAAATAAAGCATTTTTCATATGAACATTTAGTCTTGCTCTTTATAGCGGAACATGCTCACAAAGTTTTAAAACATTTACGATTTATTCTGTACATAGAATTCTGTACATTCTCTGTACACTCCTAAACTTTTTGACCGATTTGGATCAAATTTTACAGTTACTCTGTAGGATCCTACAGAAGACTATCATGAAATCTCGAAATTTCCTCCTTTTTCCAATTTCATCTGCTAACAAATAAACTACTAAATTCTTTCACCGATTTAGACCAAATTTTGTATAGCTACTCTTCAGGACCCTGCGGAAAATAGGCTATCATGAAATTTGGACACCTCTCCCTCTGATTTTTCATTTCTTTGATACATTGTGATATAAGAAACCCGAATAACTTCGGATGGATTAAGCTAATACATACATTATTAGTCTAATAAGAAATAAGAATTGATTATATGATTTCTATTATTTCTTTTATCATATATTTATACCAATATATTGTACATATATCGGATGTCTTTAGGTAAATTATTTGAAATAATTGTTAAATGGAAAGCGATATGAAAAAAATGTAACAAGATTTTGAATTATTTTCGAATTTTATTTTAGAATTTGATAGTGCAAAAATTTTGGTAATTATTACAAAACCGATCGCCGATTTGGATTATCTTGACATATATTGTCAAGGTCGTTCTCTTGAGTGACCTTCAGAAGGTTTTAACCGTCGCTCATTATTCAATAAAAAGTTATAAACAAAAAAAGTTTAAAAAATATAACAGCTATTTTGAGAGATTTAATGACCATATGCATCATCGCTTAAGTTGAAATTTAGGTAAATGAGTCTTACGCACACACACACACACACACACACACACACAGTCACACACACCCAGAGCCAGACACAGCAGACGTAGATACACACACACAAACCAGAGCCAGGCACAGCAGATACAGATACACACACAGTCACACACACACACACACACACACACACACATCCACACACACCCAGAGCCAGACACAGCAGACGCAGATACACACACACAAACCAGAGCCAGGCACAGCAGATACAGATACACACACAGTCACACACAGCCAGACACAACACACACACACACATCCACACACACCCAGAGCCACGCACACACATACACACACACACTCACACACATCCCAGCTGTACAGGCCTCAGTGCCTCCCACCACACGACCAGCGAGGATATATTTGTGATATAATAGTAAGAAAGCTTCAATTCTTTCGTTATAATCAAAACGTTGACGAAATAAAAACTCAAATATCCTACACACACACACACAGTTAGAAAAATTTATTATCGTCATTATTATCGTCGCATATTGGATATATTTGTGATATAATAGTAAGAAAGCTTCAATTCTTTCGTTATAATCAAAACGTTGACGAAATAAAAACTCAAATATCCTATAATGCTCTTTATGAGTTCCATATCGAGGAATTTGCACGTGTTTCACGCCAAATACGCTCAATGTTTTTTGCATATGTACACCGCTTTCAGGATCAACAAAATTCGACATTCATGAAGCTAGATCCACCCCACCCCTTTCCCCTACTTCGACCCAAAACAAGATTTGTAATTGTTCTGTTCTACATGGGTTTGCGACTTTTTACGCGAACCAACATCTACCCCACCCACACCCCCTGCTTCGGCTCAAAACAAGATCTGTAATTGTTTTGTTCCATATTGCGACTTTCCACACAAATACATAGTCATTAGACTTTCAAAATAGCTGCTATATTTTTCAAACTTTTTTGCTTATAACTTTTTAATAAATAATGAGTGATGGCTGAAACCTTCCGAAGGTCACTCAGGAGGACGATCTTGACAATACATGTCAAGGTCATCGAAATCGGCGATGGCGTCGGTTTTGTAAATAATTACCAAAATTTTTCTCCTTAATTTTTCTAAATTAATATCTAGAGTTTTTTAAACAAAACTACTACTAATTTTTTATATAAATCAGCTTTTTTCAATATTTTGCATATAAAAAATTAATAAAAATAATGTTATATAACAATTAATAATTTAAGTTATTTCATATTTTATTCCATTCCATCCGATATTCCATTTTAACATAAAATATAATAAATATTTATGTTTTAATGTCTTCAATTCGAATGACAAATAAGAAATAAATTTTGTCACTAAATTGTATCAACATATCAAATTGCGATTCAACTTCGAAATTTTGCTTGTCACAATATGCACAATACGCAACAATGATAACAGATGTCGAAGATAGCGATGATAGTAGTGACGAACTGCATGAATTTTAATCGACATCTTATCTGGTACACGAGCGAAACTGGAGTGCTGCTGGATCGTGATCAAGTGGACTGTCACGGTGAGGACAATACATGTCTATTGACAAGCGACAATACACTATCAAATCTTGTCGAGATGTATTGCTCTTTTGTTTTTTACTACACCTGCCGTATACGTGATGATCGAGAGATTTGCTCAAGTATATGTAAACTTCAGTATGACAAAAGACAAAAGACAAAAATTAGTACTAAATAATAAATATTAATAAGTCGATCGCGACTTCTTAATATTTATTATTTATTATTATTTATTATATATATTTATTATTATTATATTATACACACTTGCCTAGATACTTTTCTCCTTAATATCTTATAGATTGTTGCGATGAGTATCACATACATGTCTCAGTCGAATTGGCTAAGCTACTCGCCTTGGATTTCAGGTTCTAACCTTGATTGACAATGATATTTTTCGCAACATATTTTTTGTAATAACTGTTGAAGATTTTAAAGATAAATATTAGAATATTACATTAATATTAAATTGAATCAATTTAATTATAAGTACATTTCTAGTTTTGGCTGATTATGTCAAGACTAAAAGTAATGGTGCGTAATCAGTAGAAAACGTGAAATATACATATATTTATACGAATAATAGTATTAGACCAATGATCTAGTCCGACCGTAAAAAATTTGGCACGTTTATTCATTTAAAAAATTAGTAATTTAGAGTTATTGTGTGTGTGTGTGTGTGTGTGTGTGTGTGTGTGTGTGTGTGTTCTTAACATAATATATATTACAGTAAAAGTAGTATTTGCAAAATACTATTTTTATCAAATCATATAATTTTCATATTAATATATAGAATATATTACATTTTAGAGCAAAACTTTTTAAATAAAATTATCACAGACAAATGAAATGTGCGAGTTTATTATTTATATATTATAATTAGCAAATTGTCTTCTTATACAATTATAAAACTGTTAACTTCTGTTATACAGGTTTCAAGATTAAATAACACATGATAAGATATTATTTGACAGGCAAACTGGCCACGTGAAGGCTTTTCAGCCAATCAATAAATGATCTGCGCCCGAACATGGATTGTCAGCCTAACGCAGTCAAACAACGAATTAAAATCATCTTTCGATTTTGATCGTTTTGAATGTTTGGTAAATTGAATAAAGAATTTATTGATTGGCTGAAAAGCCTTCACTTGGCCAGTTTGCCTGTCAAATAATACCTTATCATGTGTTATCTTAATTACTGGCGAAGAAAAGACTATTTTCAAAGTTCGAGATTAAATGTCCTAACTTAAAATGTGGATTTATATACTTCAAACTAAGAAAAAAATTTTCCTTTACAGGTGTGTCTGTAAATGCTCTTTGTTTAAAAGATTGACATCTAAACATTTTAAATATAAAATTATTAGATTATCAGATATAATAAATTAATTAATTTGAACTATTTTATTACTAGAAAATTAACATTTTATCGTAATTATATAAATTTTGTTCAAAGTGATGGGGCTTTGAATACTGAGATAGGATTGGCATCTTTCTTTTATGACAGCAGTGGCAAAGCGGTACTATAAACGGTACCGACAGCTATTGTAATGTACGACGTAATTGTAATGTAATTGAATAGAATTATTTATTATTGTGAATAAATAAAAAATAATCCTAAGATATTAGGCAGATGCAGCAGTCGCTAAAATAATTGTCGTGTAGGAGAAGACGTTAGGAAAAAGTCAAATCAAACATTTTCTGTTCTTTGGCTAGGTCTATTTTGTTTCAATAATAACAATCAATGCAATTTTGATCATTCAAAATCATTGTTTTATTATTTGAATAAAAATCTATCTTGTATCACTTAAATGTGTTTTTCTCGAAAAGAGTTAGTTTTTATGAAATAAAACAATAGTAAAAGATTTTTTTAGAAGATTAAAAAAAAATTTTTTTAAAGATGTAGAGTATCTAAAAAAATATTAAAAAATTAAGAAACATAGCAATTTCAAGTTTTGTAGATTAAAAGATTTAAAGATATTTCGCTTCTGACTCTTCATAATATCAAGAAATTTATCATGCTATTTTAAAGACCTTTACTCTTATATTAAAAGTAATTACATTAAAATCTACAGGATAATATAAAAGTAATTTTAAAAAATGTTTCTCAAATTTTAACTTTAAAGACAGATATCTCGATAAAAATGCGTTGTAAAAAAAATTTTATGCTTATGAGATATTTTTATCCGCTTTACATGTCCACAAGAGATTTACTAGGATACCCTGTACATATAAAATAATATTCTGCATGTATTATGAGTGTAAAATTCAATTAAATGTATAGATTATGATATAGTATGATATGTAAATGTATAGATTATGATGATGTGTGAATTATCGTAATTAAGTATATATTTTTCGTGTTACAAGAGATAAGTCCAAAAGAATGAATTATGTAGAGTGTCATTCTTATATAAAGCTAACCATTTGTCTAATAGTATACAAACAATATATACGTTTCTACATTTTTTAAATATTATTCAATATGTCTCTTAAATTATTGTGCTGAAGAAGACTGTGTAAAGTCGAAACATGTACATTGTACATTTACTTTGACACACAATAAAATTTAGCCTTGTTTAAGGATACATAGCTCGGTTTTTGTTCTTGGACTTATCTCCATTTGTTATTACATATAACAAGCAGTTGAATTAATCTAATCTTTTTCAATTAATATTAATTTTTCGTCATTAATAATTATTAAAACTGCGTTGTTATTGCAATTTGTGTTAGTGTAGATTAATAATTAGATTACTAAAATATAGAATATTTATTATATAAAAGTGGTAACACGTACATATAGCAAATACATTATAAAAAGTGAACATTCAAGAAAACACAATTTTACTCTAAAGATAAATGATAAAGGCCTAGTTTTTATTTTGTAGTTAATTAACCACAAGGAGATTAACTCCCTATATTTTTCTATATTATTATCGAAGAACAGATAGAGAATCGGTTAACCACCAATTAATTACAAAATAAAAAACCAAGTCAGAGAATCTCTGATTTTTGTCCGATTGATCTTTTGATACTCTTTTCTTTCAGATGTTAAACAATACCAGTTACGAATTTTATAAACAATGCATTTGCCACTATATTAAACTCGACTCAAGACTATCGTGCAACTTTAAGACCTCGCATACACTCGACGCTTCGACATTTCAGCCCCTCTTCGAGAGATCACGTCAACCCCTATATAGTTATATAATTCGAGACTGCCAAGGGGTAAAATGGTACAGCATTTCCGATTTACTACCTCAGACTATTTCAGGTTCAATCTTTGAAGACTTTGGTTATCGATTATACGTTTTCTATATGTCTCATGTTTATCTTTATCTATTCTGTAATATTGTTACAGAATTTTATATGAAATATAAGTAGATGATATCGGAGAAAAAATACATAGTTAATTTTCTTTAACTTTTTTCTAGAGCATTATATATTAGACTTACACAGCTCTGCGATAATTAGGATAGGAAATAGGAAACGAGATAGGAGAATTTTCAATTTTTTAAGCATTTTAAAGAATTTGTAGTTTTGAGATTTTAGCAATGCTAGTGTTATACTTGATAATTATGCATAACACAGACGACCTCATGGTTTCAATGACCTTGACATATGTTGTCAAGGATATGACTTAATTAATTAACTTTCAAAAATTTTAGCTCTGTTGTTGTTATTAAAAAGTTATTAACAAAATAAATTTAATAAATAGAACGTAATTATCTGACGCCAAGTATATTTAAAAAGGAATTTATGGTAATTATGTATAATAGGGTTGCTCTGACTAATTTGCAAAAAGTTTTAGCCGTCACTTATTGTTCATTAAAAAGTTAACAAAATAAATTCAATGGTTTCCCGCATGGGTTTTCAACCTTCTTTACGTGCGAAGCGACACAACATTCGGTGTTTTCAGTGCAAAGCTATGATATTTTCTTTATTTACATTCTATAATTTAGTTTATTTTGTACTTACAGTCTGTCAGTCATCTTTTGTTAGTATTAGTAATGTAAAATTGTTAAAAGATTGTCTGCTTTGAAATAAAGTTTTACAAACTTGAAAAATTTATGTTTCTGAATTGGAAACTCATGTGGATCCAAATAATGTATTTCTAATTTTCCAAAAACGAAAAGAAGATGATAGAGTGTTAGGATTCGATAAATCGAATATAATAGAATATAAATAAAAAAGGAGAGTTACATTAGAAACTGAACAGTGTGGAATGGATACATTCTATTTTTACGGACTAACATAACTAACTAGAACTTTTATTTCAGGATAGTCTCATACTACCTTGTTACAACAAATTTAATACTTTATTTAGTTTTAGCCTCTTTAAAAATATAATTTAAAACAGATAAAACATGTTGTAGGAAGTAGGATATCAATCATTAAATAGCAGTATTGCACAAAACAGAAATTTAATTAGATTCTTTGATAATTGTACATCAATTCACAAGAATTGTGTCATTGCAAAATCAGATGAAAAACTGGAAGGGAAAAACATAACAGACAAAATTACTCGTATGCACAATAAATGGATGGTGTCGCCGAGTTAGATATTTTCCTAAGAGAAAGTGGTACATTTTAAAAATTAACGTATTTATAAAAACAATTAACATATTTTAAAATGATAGTTATTTCAGCGTTTAATTTTATGTTATCAATTAGCGTCTTATTTAAAGTTTCAAAAATAAAATCTCTTGAATTTAAAAAAAAAATTGATTTGCATTTGGATCAGAGAGTGTGTCTAAATGTAAATCAACTGCTATATTTCTCTGTTTTGAAAATAGTATTCAGTAACCAGTAAAATAACTCAGTATCCAGCACCATTTCTATGTATCCATTTTCTATATAGATTCTTATCTTAATGTGAATTAAATTCAGGCATATAATTAAATTTTCTCCTGCTTTTCTGGAAGAAACTAGTTATTTCTTTTGAATTTTATAGGGGATATTATTAGAAATATTTTGATATAAATTTCACTGAGAGCTTCACTCTTAGCAACGAAGAGAAGAGTTTTTAAAATCTGATTCGAATTGGACACTACACTAATTATTTAGATTTCATATATTATAATATTATAACAATTATATTTTTTCAATTTAAACAAATATTTTTCCAAAATCAGTTATTATGTCATAATGATACACTACATATTTTTTTTGCATTAATTATGTGTTGATGAAATTATTTTATGTTATTGTTTTTTATATTACAATTCGTTTATATTATAATTTTTTTGTTCTATTACATTTATTACAAATGATTAACATTCTATTATACGAAGTATGTTTCAAAAGTAATGAGACTGAACGAGTAGTTTAAGGTGAATTCACCGCGGCAGGTCGTACTTAGCGGAGACCCGCCACAGGGTTCTCAGTTTTTTGATCACAGAATGAGAATTTCAGTCGAAAAACTATTGCATTCATCATTGTTATTTAGTTAATAAAAGACCTAATATCCAGATTATAAAGAACGCTATAAAAAAATTTTTCTGGAGAAATATCTGCTCAGTATTTTGTGTTATGTGATACGATCACATTTACTATTTGCAACTGAATATCTTTTTTGTAAGGTCGATAACATGCGATTTTCTCGACGAAATAATGTTCAGCAGATCGAATTCTGTATCATAACTCTTTTCCGATATCTGTTGCTTATAACCAATAGTATTCACTAATGACCACCGTCATAAACATGACCTCTATGTAATCCCGTGTTAAATGTTGATTTTCATCGATTGATTACTCTTTATTTAGGTCGATGACCTACCCTGAAGTTTTGAGCATTTATTTCTACTGCCTATTCCTGCATCATATCAAAGTTTCAAGTGAATTCTTCACGAGGGCAAAGTAGGTGAATCCACCTTAAGGACTGGCAAACACTGATAAGGTCTTTCCAGACAGAACGCGATGAGCGATATCCAATGAGAGTTCTGCGTTTCACTACGTTTTATTAAGGGTGCGTTTGGGGAGACGCTCTCAAAGCATCATGCTATCTTTGTTATTCATTGCATGTTAAAGAAAGATGGAACGACACTTTTAGCGCTAATAGCGTTCTCCTCGAACCTTAAGTCATATCGTAATGCAGAGCTCTTATTGGATATCGCTCATCGCGTTCTGTTTGGAGAGACCTTAACTACGCTATAGCAATGACGTATGTATATACCGAGACCAAGCATTCTGTCCGCAGAGTGAAGCCGGAAGTTGGCAGTTTAAAACAGAGTGAGAACGTTGATTTGTCCCTTGTGCTTTCTCATTTTATCACATAAAAAGAATATGGCCGCTGTCAAACTATCAAGTGCTATAAAAGATCAAGGAGAAAGGAGAAAGTGAGAAAGCACAGGGACAAATCAACTTTCTCACTCTGTTCTAAACTGCCATTTCCGACTTCACTCGCTGCTATGGCAGAAGTATAAGAATGCTTGGTCTAGGTATATACATACGTCATTGCGCTACAGACACAAGCTGAGACTTAAGCCTGCGGCACACGATACAATTTTTGTACTGGATAGCTTACGAGAACCAATTAGGATTAAGCTCTATATCACTTGATCTAAAATTCTGCATCTTTATTGGCTCTCGTAAGCAAACCAGTACGAAAAATCGTACCGTGTGTCGCAGGCTTTATACTCCTATTTGAGTTCAGTGCAAGTTTGAACTCGCTAGCGTAAACATGTCTGATTTGACAGTGAGTCTAATTTTGTGTGTGTGTTTTGTAGCGCCGCTTATAACAGCGTGGCGTGATAAAATTCTGTCAAACTCAATGAAATAGAACATAACAGAAACTTACAAAAAATTAAGACAAACTTGAGAGCACGCTCTATCGAAGTTTTAGGCAAAGTATTTTTAGATGGTCAAGAGAATGTGGAAGACGAATCTCGTTTTGAAAGATTTTACATGTTTTCTGTGACACGCGCACGAACGCGCGACATACACACACACACACACACACGCGCACACACGCATGCACGCACGCAATAATAATAACACTATACAGTTAAATAATTTTTTAATTATTTAATGATTATATTACAATGAAATACTTTGATATAATAATTTATATATATGTGTATATGTATATATATATATATATAAGCAATATATATATATATATATATATATATATATACATATATATATATATATATATATATATATATATATATTATTGTATATACTGTATACAGGGTGTCCCAGGAGGAAGGGGCAATATTCTGGGAAAATAAAGTAGAGGTTATTTTAAGAGAAAAATGCTTATAAACATTATGTTTATTTTCAATCGTTACGAAGATACAGCAATTTTCACAGGGAAAATTGCTGTATCTTTTTCATTTTCACGCGACTTTTCCTGACCGTTGGATAGGCCGTATGGGTCCCATTCGTTGGCCGCCACGATCTCTGGATCTCATGCCTCTCGATTATTCGTTATGGGGATGGATGAAATCAGAAGTGTATCAATAAAAGCCGCTTACTCGAGACGAACTGGTTGCTCGTATTTTACATGCTGTTAAGCGTATTCGAGAAAGGCATGATTCCCTTCGTAACACTCAAAATTTAAGAAGAAGGGTGGTAAAGTGCATTGACGTACACGGCGGAATTTTTGAGCAGTTCATGCAGACACCTTAAGGTACGTCATGTGTGTAACATTACAACTCAACAATGCTGTATCTTCATAACGATTAAAAATAAACATAATGTTTATAAGCATTTTTCTCTTAAAATAACCTCTACTTCATTTTCCCAGAATATTGCTCCTTCCTTCTGGGACACCCTATATACTATATATACAGGGTGACCCATTTTAACTTCCCCACCGGATTATCTTGAAAGGAATGCACTTTCTGAAAAAAAGTTCCAGATATAAGTTTTAGTATTTTTCCCTGGCTATTGAATGGCGATATTGAATTTGACCTCGATTGTGAATGTGAAGGTCATTTAAAGGTCAAGTTAATTTTTTAAAATGGGAACCACTATTTTTTATCGCAGATTTGGAAAGAGCGGAAAATTTCACGTCCGAATATGACCTTGACAATGATCTACAGTTCAACGTCAAGGTCGTTTCAAAGTGAAAGTTCCAGACGTCCGCTACAACAAAATATCTCGGCGGGATTGCATTGTTTGGAAAAATGTTACGTACATAATTTTCAGTATTTCGAGTTGGCTACCTGGTGGTGACCTTGAAAGTAACCTTGGAACCAAGATTAGGGGTCATTTTAAGGTCAAAATATTTTTCTTAATGGGACCAACTATTTTTGAATCCGGGATCGAAAAGAGCGGTAAATTCTGCATTCAGTCATATCATTTTGTAATTAAAAATAATTTCGTCAACTCAGGCTTTAATGTTTTAAATAAGTGTTCCAGTTTCATACGTTATTTGTAGGTCCCTGCTCTTGGCATTACCCAGGATCAACGACGTGGACGTAGCAGAAATCTGATCGCTCCGGTGTGATAGATTAACGAGAGTGTAGCACGCGTTTGAAGATAATTTCAAGGTCAAGTTAGTTTAAGGTCACATTTCAAGGTTATTGGGTTCAATCCGTTTTACGTAAAATGATATTTAAATTTGCTTCCAAGGTGAAACACACACGACCTTGAAATGACCTTCAAATTTGACCCCAAGGTCAAACATACTTGACCTTTAAATGACCTTCAAATTTGACCCCAAGAAAAATATTTTGACCTTAAAATGACCCCTAATCTTGGTTCCAAGGTTACTTTCAAGGTCACCACCAGGTAGCCAACTCGAAATACTGAAAATTATGTACGTAACATTTTTCCAAACAATGCAATCCCGCCGAGATATTTTGTTGTAGCGGACGTCTGGAACTTTCACTTTGAAACGACCTTGACGTTGAACTGTAGATCATTGTCAAGGTCATATTCGGACGTGAAATTTTCCGCTCTTTCCAAATCTGCGATAAAAAATAGTGGTTCCCATTTTAAAAAATTAACTTGACCTTTAAATGACCTTCACATTCACAATCGAGGTCAAATTCAATATCGCCATTCAATAGCCAGGAAAAAATATTAAAACTTATATCTGAAACTTTTTTTCAGAAAGTGCATTTCTTTCAAGATAATCCGGTGGGGAAGTTAAAATGGGTCACCCTGTATATACATTATAAAACATCCAGTCGAATATTTCGAAAACCAAGCCCGGGAGAGAAAAATTTTTCAGACAAAAGTTATTTGGTTTCGAGGGGCCCATAAGATGATACCATTGGTTTGACCTTGAAGAATTATTTGAAAGTTACATGAAAGTCACCTCAATTTTTTTAAATGGCATCCCCTATTTTTTATTACATATTCTTGTAGCTGACCTCGAGAGCTTTCCAAAACACTATAATAAAGTATTTTTTCATGAAGTATTTTCCGAGTTATAAAGCTTGAAATAATTTCTTAATTTTACATAAACTGTAAAATATCTCGTAAAATATTTACTTTTCGATGACCTTATCTCAATACTTTTATGCACAGAATAATGAGAGGAATCAATTGGTGTAAAGAAAACACATAGTTGTTTTTAAGAAAAAATATGTAATTGTTAGTTACAAATTGCATATTTTTTCTTAAAAACAACTATGTGTTTTCTTGACACCAATTGGTTCCTCTCATTATTCTGTGCATAAAAGTATTGAAGTAAGGTCATCGAAAAGTAAATATTTTACGAGATATTTTACAGTTTATGTAAAATTATGAAATTATTTCAAGCTTTATAACTCGGAAAATACTTAATAAAAAAATACTTTATTATAGTGTTTTGGAAAGCTCTTGAAGTCAGCTACAAGAATATGTAATAAAAAATAGGGAATGCCATTTAAAAAAATTGAGGTGACTTTCATGTAACTTTCAAATAATTCTTCAAGGTCAAACCAATGGTATCAACTTATGGGCCCTTCGAAACCAAATAACTTTTGTCTGAAAAATTTTTCTCTCCCGGGCTTGGTTTTCGAAATATTCGACTCGATGTTTTATAATGGGACACCCTGTATATACAGGGTGACCCATTTTAACTTCCCCACCTGAATTTCTCGTAATCTAAGCCAGATAGAGAAAAATGGTCCAGACAAAAGCAGAAGGGGACAGAGGGGGTCACGTAATGATACCAAGGACCTTGACCTTGAACTCGATTTTCAAGGTTATTTCAAGGTCAAAGTGATTTTTTTAAATGGCATCCCCTATTTTTTATTGCATATTCTTGTAGCTTATCTCGAGACCTTTCCAAAACACTATAAATAAATGTTTTTTCGTTAAATATTTTCCGAGTTATAAGGCTTGAAATAATTTCTTAATTTTACATAAACTATAAAATATCTCGTAAAATATTCACTTTTCGATGACCTTACCTCAATACTTTTATGCACAGAATAATGAGAGGAATCAATTGGTGTAAAGAAAACACATAGTTGTTTTTAAGAAAATATATGTAATTATTAATTACAAATTGCACATTTTTTCTTAAAAACAACTATGTGTTTTCTTTACACCAATTGATTTCTCTCATTATTCTGTGCATAAAAGTATTGAGGTAAGATCATCGAAAAGTGAATATTTTACGAGATATTTTATAGTTTATGTAAAATTAAAAAATTATTTCAAGCCTTATAACTCGGAAAATATTTAACGAAAAAACATTTATTTATAGTGTTTTGGAAAGGTCTCGAGATAAGCTACAAGAATATGCAATAAAAAATAGGGGATGCCATTTAATAAAATCATTTTGACCTTGAAATAACCTTGAAAATCGAGTTCAAGGTCAAGGTCCTTGGTACCATTACGTGACCCCCTCTGTCCCCTTCTACTTTTGTCCGGACCATTTTTCTCTATCTGGCTTAGATTACAAGAAATTCAGGTGGGGAAGTTAAAATGGGTCACCCTGTATATACAGGGTGTCTGGTAATTCGAAGATCAACCGTAAACTGCAGGTAGAGTAGGTTAAACTGAGTAGAAAAGTCCTGTATCATTTTGCGATTTTCGTAATAATTAACGAGATATTAATTAAAGAAGATCGACCAATACGCGCGAATCTAAGCGCGCGGCGAGAAGAGACAACCCACGATTATTGTGTAGCGTTTGAATGCGCGGGGAGAAGGAACAGCCTACCGAGAGGGAAAGAAAGAGAGAGAAAGAGAGATGCAAAACAATGCGAGAGAACAATTCGGGGCGGTCGCCGCGGTATTCTAGTATTACGCGCTTCTCGCAACGCTTTGTCACGCGCCTAAACAATCGCGTAACAATGGTTGTGGCTATCCCTTCTTCCCGCGCGCTAAAATGCTAGACAATAACGGTAGGCTGTTCCTTCTCCCCGCGTACTCAAACGCTACACAATAATCGTGGGTTGTCTCTTCTCGCCGCGCGCTTAGATTCGCGCGTATTGGTCGATCTTCTTTAATTAATATCTCATTAATTATTACGAAAATCGCAAAATGATACAGGACTTTTCTACTCAGTTTAACCTACTCTACCTGCAGTTTACGGTTGATCTTCGAATTACCAGACACCCTGTATATACACAGGGTGTCCGAAATGTGTGGGAACACCTAAATATTTCGGAAAATAAGCATCATAGAGAAAAGTGTTTCAAACAAAAGTTGTAGGGTTTATAAAGATCTATTTACTAATTTTATCAGTCTGACCTTGAGTGGCGTCCCTAAGGTCAGGTCAAGGTCACGTCGATTTTTGCAAACCAAACACCCTATTTATGATACCAGAATTTGATAGCTGGTATCAAGAGCTTTTCAAAACACTATAATAAAGTAAGTTTTCATTAAGTATTTTTCGAGTTACGGAGCTTGAAAGTTACAGTACTGCCGCGCCGGCGTCGGCATTAGCATTACCCAAGGTGTACCACGTGGAGGTTCTCCGGTCCGATTTAAACTTCGCGTGCGTGTGTGCGTGCGTGCGTGTGCGTGTGCGTGTAGGGGGTGAGTGAGTAGTTAGAGCAAGTGTTCAAATTGCCGTCCATCAACAGTCTGACAATGCGTCAATCTACTGTAAAAACTTGAAATAGCGTTTTCACAAAAATGTGGAGGTATTAGAGATACTTCGTCATTTATACGGCGACGGAGTTTGTCCAAATTTCTAGGTTTTGTAGTATAGACTCTACTTTTGAGATGACCCCAAAAGAAATAATCCAGAGGTGAAAGATCTGGAGATCGAGGTGGCCATTCTATTGATCCTCTTCTGCCTATCTATTTGTTCGGGAATACTTCATTTAAGTATTCTCGTACACCTCGACCATAATGGGCAGGTGCTCCGTCCTGCTGAAACCAGATTTCATTAAAATTGTCACCAACAACACGTTGTATTGCTGGTACAATATCGCGTTCAAGCATTGTTCTGTATTTTTCAGCAGTCAAATTACCGTCAATGAAGAAAGGACCAATCACCCTGTCAGCAAGAAGTCCAGTCCATACATTCAATTTTTCCGGATGTTGCGTGTGAGCTTCAATCATCCAATGAGGATTTTCATCTGACCAAAATCTGCAATTATGACGATTGATATTGCCATTCAGCTCAAATGTCGCTTCATCAGAAAAGACTATTTTGGTCGCAAATTCAGGATCTATGTCAATTCTTTGCATGACATCCTCACAAAATTCTACACGACGATCGAAATCATCTTCAGATAATTCCTGAACTGGATGAATCTTGTAAGGATGAAATTTATTCTTTTTTAAGATTTTATGCACAGACATTCGGGAGATGTCGTGGTGTTGCGCAGATTTTCGAATAGATATATGCGGATTCTCAATATACGATTGTAAGACATCTAAAGACTTTTCTGCATTTGTTGCAGAAACCGATCTACCAGACTTTGATCGACTTTTGACGTGACCAGTTTCTTCGAATCGTGCGATTGTGCGGTGTACCGTCGATTTTGATATAGGGACTTTACCAACCCGAAAAGTGTCATTAAATATCTGCAACGTTTCATTATAAGATCTGCGACGATCACCCCACCCTCGCATCATCAGTAACGCTATGCGTTCGTGATCCGTAAGTTCCGACATATCAAAATCGTATTGGATACGAGAAGTTAGAAGTTGTAAGTGCTTCAATTGCCGTCCGTCAACAGACTGGCAATGCTAATCTATTGTAAAAACTTGAAATAACGTTCTCACAAGAATGTAACTTACGTCTTACGTATTCTAGTATAACCGATAATAGTAGCTTGCAACCACTGTAATTGTAGAATGGGCTTAAATAGCAACTCCCTATAAGTGATCGTCGTAGGCGATCTAATAAATCATATTGGATACGATCGTATTGGACTGGACCGAAATTGCTAGATCGCCTACGACGATCACTTATAGAGAGTTGCTATTTAAGCCCATTCTACAATTATAGTGGTTGCAAGTTACTATTATCGGTTATACTAGAATTCGTAAGACGTAAGTTACATTCTTGTGAGAACGTCATTTCAAGTTTTTACAATAGATTAGCATTGCCAGTCTGTTGACGGACGGCAATTGAAGCACTTACAACTTCTAACTTCTAGTATCCAATACGATTTTGATATGTTGGAACTTACGGATCACGAACGCATAGCGTTACTGATGATGCGAGGGTGGGGTGATCGTCGCAGATCTTATAATGAAACGTTGCAGATATTTAATGACACTTTTCGGGTTGATAAAGTCCCTATATCAAAATCTACGGTACACCGCACAATTGCACGATTCGAAGAAACTGGTCACGTCAAAAATCGATCAAAGTCTGGTAGATCGGTTTCTGCAACAAATGCAGAAAAGTCTTTAGATGTCTTACAATCGTATATTGAGAATCCGCATATATCTATTCGAAAATCTGCGCAACACCACGACATCTCCCGAATGTCTGTGCATAAAATCTTAAAAAAGAATAAATTTCATCCTTACAAGATTCATCCAGTTCAGGAATTATCTGAAGACGATTTCGATCGTCGTGTAGAATTTTGTGAGGATGTCATGCAAAGAATTGACATGGATCCTGAATTTGCGACCAAAATAGTCTTTTCTGATGAAGCGACATTTGAGCTGAATGGCAATATCAATCGTCATAATTGCAGATTTTGGTCAGATGAAAATCCTCATTGGATGATTGAAGCTCACACGCAACATCCGGAAAAATTGAATGTATGGACTGGACTTCTTGCTGACAGGGTAATTGGTCCTTTTTCATTGACGGTAATTTGACTGCTGAAAAATACAGAACAATGCTTGAACGCGATATTGTACCAGCAATACAACGTGTTGTTGGTGACAATTTTAATGAAATCTGGTTTCAGCAGGATGGAGCACCTGCCCATTATGGTCGAGGTGTACGAGAATACTTAAATGAAGTATTCCCGAACAAATGGATAGGCAGGAGAGGATCAATAGAATGGCCACCTCGATCTCCAGATCTTTCACCTCTGGATTATTTCTTTTGGGGTCATCTCAAAAGTAGAGTCTATACTACAAAACCTAGAAATTTGGACAAACTCCGTCGCCGTATAAATGACGAAGTATCTCTAATACCTCCACATTTTTGTGAAAACGCTATTTCAAGTTTTTACAGTAGATTGACGCATTGTCAGACTGTTGATGGACGGCAATTTGAACACTTGCTCTAACTACTCACTCACCCCCTACACGCACACGCACACGCACGCACGCACACACGCACGCGAAGTTTAAATCGGACCGGAGAACCTCCACGTGGTACACCTTGGGTAATGCTAATGCCGACGCCGGCGCGGCAGTACTGTAACTTTCAAGCTCCGTAACTCGAAAAATACTTAATGAAAACTTACTTTATTATAGTGTTTTGAAAAGCTCTTGATACCAGCTATCAAATTCTGGTATCATAAATAGGGTGTTCCGTTTGCAAAAATCGACGTGACCTTGACCTGACCTTAGGGACGCCACTCAAGGTCAGACTGATAAAATTAGTAAATAGATATTTGTAAACCCTACAACTTTTGTTTGAAACACTTTTCTCTATGATGCTTATTTTTTGAAATATTTAGGTATTCCCACACATTTCGGACACCCTGTATATATATATATATATATATATACAGTGCCCGGCATAATAAAGTGATCCTATATGTATTTAGAAATTTGCTAAAAATTAATATTTTTAATTGTTTTTAACGATAACGCAGTCTATAGAAAGATAGTGAATATGACTGGTCGACAAATTTTTTATCAGGTTCGAAACCTGATTATTAATGATTGTGGATGCGATGTTCCGCAGCGAAAGATCGCTGAGAAATATGAAGTCAGCAAAAGCGCTGTCCAGAAACCTTATAAAAATTTTTTGAACATTGGAACAGTGGCTGATCAATCTGGAAGAGGAAAAACGCGAAGTATGACTTTGCGTAATGATGCTAATATCATACGAATGGTGAAGATTCGAAATCAACCGTCAGAAATCTTCGTGAATCACATCATCTGACTATTTCCGATCGAACAGTGCACAGGAGATTGCGGGAAGCAGATTTTCACAGCCATTTAGCACATAAACGCCTGTTAATCACAAAAAAAAATAAAAAGAAGAAATTCGAATTTTTCAAAAAAAAAAAGAATCAACCCATGGAGTTCTGGGAACGTGTTCTGTGGACAAATGAGAGTAGATTCGAGCTTTTTGGATGCAAACGACGACTTTGTGTGGCGGAAAACTGGTGAGGAACTTCAAGATCGAGGAAGGATGGTTACTTTATTATGCCGGACACTGTGCATATACACGTACGTATCCACACTATGCATATACACATACGTATCCTATTTTTACTTTCGTAGTACACAATGATTCACAGATGCGAACACTTTGTACGCACGCGCACGCACGCACGCGCACGCACGCATCGCACGCACGCACGCACGCACGCACGCACGCATATAGAGCGCGCCGCGCGCGCGCGCCACACGCATACATATACATGTATATATCAATTATTATATCAAATTATTTCATTGTAATATAACAGTTAAATAATTAAAAAATGGTAATGAATACAAAATTATATTTTGTATTTAATATCATCTTTTAATTATTTAATTCTGGTGTCAAGATTTGTACAAAAAAACATTTAAAAAATATTTTTTTTACTTATTTAGTTAAAACAATACAAATATTTAATACAATTAAAACTTAAATTGTATTAAATTTATTTTGGATTTACTGAGATTATCCTCAATAATTCTTCAAGTACTTATTCTTCTGGAAAAGTCATCATGTAGTATCTAAGTAATGCACTATAGAGAGTAAAGTCCCACTGGCATTAAATAAAATTGAACATTCGAAGACAAATGATCAACAAAATTCTTTATAAAGAGATACGATCTACTGCTTAATTGTGCAGTTTAATTACTGGTATTCGACATTGCTAAATTTAGAAAGTACAATGAATGTTTAATATAATATAAACAATATATATATGTTATATCCCACCAATGACTTAAAAATTTGGTGTCCCTCACTAGAGGCGCTGCCTGAGGTAGCGTCTTTCTTAGTGTACTTATTATTGCGATAAATATTATCACATGCCTCGGTGGTCGAATTGGTATGACACCCGCACGGAATGGGGGAGTTCCAGGTTCGAATCCTGGCTGAGATAATATTTTTCGCAATAATTTCTTCATCTCACAAGTTGAGATGATATTTATTAATCTCCTAAAAATTGAAATCGAATCTAGATTTCAGAAAAGTTGGTGAATCACTGCGGTTTAAAGTCTGACAAAACCAAGTCGGCTGGCAGCTCACCAATCATATGCCAGTTTGATGTCGACTAGTCTCCCTTTATTTGAGTTTTAATTTCTACTGGCAAAGAAAATGATCTTTCATAAACAATATAATAATATTATTTCAATATTCAGTTCTGTAAGTAAATTTCTTATAAAACCATAAATGTAAAAGAAAAATTAACCGATTTTGTAAGAACAAATAATATTAATAATATTAATAAATAAATAAATTTAATGATTTATACATTGTAAAAAAAATTGTAAAAAAATTGTATTACATTCATTATACATTTATATCATAAAATGAAATTAAAAACTTTATAAGTAACTATTATGATAATATATAATAAAAATTACATAAAAACAATCTATGTAAAAATATTTACATTTAACATGCATAAAGGCACAATGGACTCAGTTTGAGGGAGCTCATAGCGGAGTTCCGATTGAGGATCGCTTCCGTCTCTTTATTATTAACATATAAATAGTATTTTATTCAACTGCAATTTATAAATTTATAAATTTATTATAAACACATAGTAGAATTAATAAAACATGTTTACAGGGAAAGGAAACAATAACTTTGTGCGCTTGAAATATTTTCGCTATTTTTTGAGATAAAAAATTTGATTACAAAAATTATACTGTGTATTATGACTTATACCAATGATAATTTTTTGTGGGTAAAGACTCGGAGATTTTAAGACCATTTGGTTAGAACGTAGTAATTCAATTTTATCAGTTCATTCATTTATAACAATGTTTTATAGGGAGCATTAAAATTATTATGTATTGATCAAATCTGATCACATATATATATACTAGAAAATATGATGTAACAAATCATTGCATGTGCTGTAATCAATCCAAAAGTGATAAGAAATGTATGCATTTCAGAAATTCAAGATCTTCGTTTTTTTAAAGATTATGTTTTTTATTCTTAGTACAATAACAGATATTTAGATTCAACAATCCATATCAAATCAAAGTATAAGATCATTCGATAAATTCAATAAAAAAAATAAAATAATGATTGTTACATCATAAGAAGTGTTTGAAATTATGTTCATTTACATCGATGCAATAATATTACAACAATATTATGCAACATATGCAACAATATTAATTAATATGATACAATAATACGTGCATACAAATTAATATATGTATTAAATTAATATTTCATATAAGAAGAAATGTGCGATATATTGACGATTGGGGACAAGGCGAACAGGCGAGATAAAAAGAAAGGGCGCGATAGCAGAAAAGTAAGTGACTAAGGAAGAGAGATTGAATCGGCTGGTAAATTAGACGACGATTGTCCGTTCTCTCGAGGACCAAGGAAGGACCTGCTAATCAGGAGTTTGCACTTGCCCCTCCTTCTTCAAACGAAATTCCGTTCTTCCAGCAACGAGTGGGATTTTACTCTCTCTTTCTATAATCTCATCTCTGTCTCACATTCCGGACCTCTCTTACTCGTGAGAATTCGTGAAAGTTAGAACTGGCGCTAACTCGACTCTACTAACGGGCAATCAGATCTCTGTTGGGACAACAAACTGTTCCATCGCCCCCTGCGAGCGGATGCCGACGCTCGTATGGCTTATTTATCGAAGAAGTTTCCAGGGGTTAAACGGCAGTAAATCCTTGCTCCCTTACCATCCGCCTTAACTGCATCCTATGGGAAAAGGACACTGTGACTTAATTGTCAAAGGCTGGATGCCATACTCTAGATTGAGTAACGATGATTTTTTAGTTCACAGTGAAGAAGATGCACGTATACTATAAGATTCAGAAAATTATAAAAGCTTTAACTTACATAAGCATTGAGATATTCGAGATATGTTCATTGTATCGATATATTTGTAGAGCATGAGAGTATTGGTTATTCCAAAACATTGTTTATTCTCAAGTATATTTTTATTTAATATACTACACACACAAATTATTAATACTATTTGTTCAAAATTGAGTAAAAGTTGATTTGCCATCTTTTAAGTATTAAAACTGTAATGCAAAGAAAAAGTTTGATATACATGTTTAAAAATCTTTAATAATATTATTTATTATATGGAGCAAACACACGGGCGCGTGCGTGCATTTTAGAAGAAATATAATGTAATAAAGAGTTGAACGAACTTACCTGAAGTGAAGTTTGACTGTAAGTATGCTGTTTTGTCCGGATGGATATCGTAGTGCGCTTCCCGCGCAACTTCTCCCAATAATTTCAAAGCTCAAAAAGCGTGTGTCACTCGTGATTGCACGCAGGATCGCGCGCCAGTGGATGCTTCATATTATTTAAAGCGACAAATCTGAATTCGGGAAATAAAAAAAGAGGGGAGGGTGAGTCTATCCATCCGGACAGCATAATTCAATCAAACTTTACTTCAGGTAAGTTTGTTCAATTCTTTAATTTGCAACGTCTCGTTCGGATAAATATAATCGTAGATGTTTAAAGCTCAGATTTGTCCGAAATGTTTATTATACCTTATTATACCTTATATTATTATGTTTATTAGGACCTTAAAACTATGCGTAAGAACATAAGTAGGCAAACAAAAAAGTCCAACATTATACTAACTAAGCAGTATCAAACAATATTAGACTAAATCAAATTTAAGTATTAAGAATAGTTGAATAAAAGAAAGGATCTTGTATGGTTGGACAATTATAGAAGCGGGCAAAAACGTCTGACGACCTATTCTAGCTCGCGGTACGGCGAATTTCATCCACACCAATGCTCTTGTTGGCCGCAAGAGATGTCGAGGCATAATGAGTGAAATATGTGGAAAAGACTGAAATATCTATGCCAGCTGCGTTAAGGTTGTATTACCCATAAAGCCGTTTCGGTGCTAGGCACTTAAAATTTTGCATTAAGCTCCTATTATCATAATTAAACTACTCACCAAATTTCAAAAAGTTTTACGGGCTTGTTCAAAAGTTATTGCATTTTAAAATTAACACGTAGCTTATGGAGTACAGCTACATATGCACTTTCATCGTAGAAAAACACAGAACCGTCGGTGACAGATCTTTGAAATTTTGCATGTCGATACATAATTAAATAACCTATGTTTTGCAAAAAACTAATTAAAACCCTACACCAAAAATTGCGAGAACTATCCACAAAAAACCGAAGCTATCTCTTGATTCTCAATCGCGTAGACGCATACAGTCACCATCAAAAGTTAAATTAATACATGGCGAATCGCAAATAATAAGAGGCGGAAATTAGTTGAATGTCCTAAAAAACATATACATTATACATAATTATTCTAATCCTTATTTAATCTAAACACACGAAATGCAGCGAGCAACGACTGGTCTAACGTTGAATTGAAATTCTTTAACTTTTGAAAGCAATTGTTGGGTAATACAACCTTAAGCTCCGCCTTAACCCAGCGACTTAACGTCTGAGAAGAAACTGAAATATGAGGGGAACGAGTGGAAATAAAAAATAAATCGCAATTCTCGCGACGAAGACCCTCTGTACAATCAAAGCAAAATCACACTAGCAAGAAGACGCATAGCTATGTTAAGAAAGGTACTTGAAGACGAGGTTGGGATCTTCTGATTCCAGGAGTTTTGAATCTGGATGGAATTCTAATAATCAAGGTATTGGCAAAAATGATATTCGACCGTTGTCGATATAGCCGCCAAGGTCTGCAATCTGCATTCTTTGAGCAGTTGTGAGTGCGAGAAGAATAACTAATTTTCTAAAGGTAATCTCCATCGAGAGATCCTCATAAGGATAAAAAGTAGCTAGGTGGGTAATCACTGGAACTGGATCCTAAATCCAATCATAGCGTGGACGTTGCGGTTTTAACGCCGCAATCCCTTTAAAAAATCTTCTCAATAATGGGTGGGAACCCATCTCTTCTGACGAAGAAGAGAAATAGCTGAACAATAGGTATTTAGGGCGGAGGTAAGAGCCGATCTCCAGAGAAACGCAGAGAAAAACTCCAAAAACGCTGAGATAGATGGAAACAGTTAATCTAATTCTGCTTACAAAAAACCCACCAAAGCCTAATATGCCTAATATATAATTGGAATATTGAGCCGTTGTAGTCCGCGTAATGGAGGCGAACGTCACATCCAACGCCGATACGGGAGTACCTCTGATCAAGAAGGCCTGGCGGTTAATTTTCCGACAACCAGGGAAATTTTCCAAGCTGATTGTGAGTGGATTCTCTTGAAAGAGAACAATATTAATTGCTCAAAATAGGCTGGTTGACCAAAAGACAATTAAATAATGGAAACCAGGGTTGGGCTGGCCACTAAAGGACCACCACAACGCTCTCTGCTCTATCTGAAAAGATTTTTCGCAGGACTCTTAAAATTAAAATGAATTAAGATTTTTCGCAGGACTCTTAAAATTAAAATGAAAGGAGGAAATGCATAAAAATAAAATTCGCTTTAGTTTAGTTATTGAGAATGCGTCTACTGTGAACGCTAACGGGTCGGGGAAGGACAAGCTCATTTGCGCACAGTACAATTGGACACGTTGCTATTGCATACCGTTCAATTGAACACCGTTGCTCTTGGACACAACACATATGTAATTATCATAGACATAGTATACCTAGACCAAGCGTCCAGGTGTGGGAGTATAGGCGTACGTAAAAAAGGACAGAAGATATAAGGTATGTTTTCGTCTCTCTTTAATATGATGAGAATGTAGGAGTAATCTCACTTGTATGTGTGAGTATGTGTGAACTATGACCCTAGATCTAAGAATATATGGATGGAGTTTAAAGTAGGTTTATGGGCGAGGGGACCCGCGCCAATGGGGAAAGAGGAAATCGGGCGGCAGCTATTACTGGTGATCACTTTTTCTAACCTTATCCTACTACTCCTATTACGGTGTGACATGTATGTACATACATATAATAGTAGTAGTGAGTGTTGTCATCGTTGGGATTGGCGCCGCCATTACCGGTGATCACTTTTCCCCTCACCGCTCTGGTTGCACCCCCGCAAATTTACGCTCCATCCATATATTCTTAGATCCATGCTATGACAAGACGTGACTTATCACGCAGGCGCGTATGAGAGAGAAGGATATATACCTTTATCATCCATCCTTTTCAACGTAAGCTCTACCCCTTCTCCCGAAATTTGGGACAATCCTCGGTCTAGATATACTATGTCTATGGTAATTATACAGTTTAGGTTCCTAACCTTAGAAATGATGAAAATCGATAAAAATAGACTTATTCGACGCGTTTTTGCTCAAAACGAAAGAATCTGGCTGAAAAAAGCGTCGCTCTACTTTGCGAAGCGAGATATTAATCGTTAAAGTTGGCAACTATTCAGGCTAGAAAATCTGTCATATCGACAAAACACACACACACACACACACACACACACACACGCCATTATTTATTCATTCATTGCAATCAATGCTTTGTGATAATAATCAAAATTATTTAAATTATTAGTCTTTAATAATTCTTTAATCATTAATTAAACAAAAAATGCAATAATATAATTAAATTTTACTAAATAACTTTAAAAATAATGGTAAATCAAAAAACGTTTCAGATAAAAGTTGTTTATTTTTTTACGTAAATTAAAAATTTATTTAAAAAATATAAGTTTTTGTTTAAGAAAATACACTTGATCTTGAAATGACCTTCAAGATGTCCACCAAATTAGAAATAAATAATGCTATTCTCTTTCCCCCTCAAAAGTAAACAACTTTTGTCTGAAACATTTTTTTATAAAATGCTTTGTTTTTACGATATTTAGATTTGTCAATTTAAATGTCGCACTCTATAATATTGTATATCATCAAATTTTTAAAAGGCTAACATTTTTACCAAAGGTTTAACTAGATACAAATAATTAAGTCTAGAAAATATTTGGGAATAATGTAATTCTTTTTTTAAGACTTTGTTTTGTGAAATCATTTTGTATTCCTTCTCTCTCTCTCTCTCTCTCTCTCTCTCTTTTGTGTTCTATGAAAAGTAACTCACTTTATTGTAAAACTGAGAAGGAATGTTAAATACGGTGTGCAATTTTAAGTATATATTTTAAGTATATATTTTATATTTGACGCCACGAAATGGTTTATCTTTTGTCTTATTATGGTTATGAGCGTAAATTTTATTTTTATACATAGGTTACGTTCGCTTTGAGTGTTCATGCTGAAAGCGTCAGTCTATTTTTTTCGATAATGTAAAATAAAAAAGATTTTACTATCATTATTCCTGTAAAAGTAATAAGTAATCGTAGAATGGAAATAGTAGTAATGGTGGAAAGATCTCTTTTTCTGTAAGTTGAGAATCATCATAGTAAGAGGTCAACATCAGTGTTTCTTCATCTCTAAACATTTGGTTTTCGACCTTCAAAGTATTATTTTTAAAACAAGTAAAAAGATTGGTAAATATTCGGTTTTACACACCACTCTCCAATGACCTTGACCTTGACATATATTGTCAAGGTCATCTTCCTAAAGCCTCGTCTACAATAGTCGCACAGGCTGTGTCGCAGGTCGCATAGGCTGTGTCGCATGTCGCAGGCTGTGTCGCAAGGCTGTCGCAGTCGCAAGAGTCCTTGTCGCACGGAGTTGAGTCAACTTCAACTTTCTGCGACTGCAACAAGCGTGTCGCATGAGATCAGCCAATTACAGCACAGAACGTTGCCATGCGAAGTGTTTTGATGATTTGCGTGTGTTGCTAGCTATCCGTGGTATATTTTCTGGTCGCACCCCATCTTCTGTTGTGCGATTCAGTAAATAAACGGTAATATAAGCATATTAAATTTAAAAATTGGGAGCAAAGTTGAAGAAAAATTAGTAATTGCTGCCGATCATTCATTGCGGCTGCAGTCGACTTAATGCACGCGAACAATCCTTGCGACATATTGTAGATTGTAGTCTAGCGACACATGCGACAACTTTCTTGCGACACTACTACTTACGACCTGCGACACAGCCTGTGCGACTATTGTAGACGAGGCTTAAGTGACCTTCAGAAGGTTTTAGCCATCGCTCGTTTTTCATTAAAAAGTTATTAACAAAAAAAGTTTGGAAAATATAGCAGTTATTTTGAATACAGCTTTACACATCCACCGCCAATGACCAATGAACAAAAGAAGTTTCACGACAATGTGTGTGTATATGCCATTCCTACTGTTGTTGATATTTCTTATGACTTTGAAACGATATTCGAAAATAAACCAGTATATAATAGATTTTTTCTAAGTACAGTACAGAAGTTAGCGCATAATTTGAAATACGGTGTAAGAGTGAAAACACGTAAAACATAGGTTCGCGTCAAAAATTGCAAACCTATGTGGAACCTCACTTCGCATTGAAAAGTGTACGCGTGGAGGCAGTGTGTTCCACCTCCCTACGGGGGACTCCACTACCGAGAAACTACACACATAGGTGTGGGTGGAACTCGCTTCGCGTGGAAAGTTGTAAACCCATGTGAAACCTCACTTCGCATTAAAAAGTGTACGCTAGTCTAGTTTCGTGAAGTCCGGCGGTGTGATAAAAGATGGCAGCGTACATTTTTTAATACGAAGTGAGATTCCACATTTACAACTTTCCACGCTAAGCGAGTTTCCACCCATACTTATGTGTCTAGTTTCTCGGCAGTGGAGCTCCCCCCGTAGGGGGGGGGGGAGGCGGAACACACTGCCTCCACGCGTATATTTTTTAATGCGAAGTGAGGTTTCACATGGGTTTGCAAAATCTATCGTATACTGGTTTATTTTCGGATACCGTTTTAAAGTCATAAGAAATATCAACAACAATAGGAATGGCATATACACACACATTGTCGTGAAGCTTCTTTTGTTCATTGGTCATTGGCGGTGGATGTGTAAAGCTGTATTTAAAATAACTGCTATATTTTCCAAACTTTTTGTTAATAACTTTTTAATGAAAAACGAGCGACGGCTAAAACCTTCTGAAGGTCACTCAAGAGAATGACCTTGACAACATATGTGGCAACATATGTGTGACAACATTGGAGGGTGGTGTGTAAAACCGAATATTTACCAAAAAATTTTGTAAAAATTCAGAATTACATCCAATTCGAACTTCAAGAATAGTAATATGGGAACGATAGGGAAAGTTTGAAGAAAACACTTGCATCTGTAATTTTCTAAATGTAGAGATTATGTAATAGACGTAATAAATATAATAGATATTAATGAAATAAAATTACAAAAACTGGAATCAATTAAAAAACATAGAAATTAATAATAACTTTTACCTTATATATTTGAAACTTCTATGTTTTTTAATTGATTCCAGAGTATTCCTAGTATTCCTCCAGAGTATACCTAGGTATTCCAAGAGTACCTAGGTAGGTAGGTATATTTGAAACTCTATATGTGATAATTATGTTACAGAGTTATAATATGGGGATAATTATAATATTGGAATACTATGAGTTTCTGTAATAGCTATGCTATATTTGAATTTTATCTAAATATTTTGGAAACAAAGAGCACAGAGGGGAGGAAGAGGAGAAGAGCAAAGAGGAAAAGGGGGAGGGAGAGAGAGAGAGAGAGAGAGAGAGAGAGAGAGTAGATATAGAGCTAAAGCAAGTACTTTATTTTAAACATTGAATATAGCATTTTTAGTAGTTTAGTAAAAATTATTCTAGGTCACTTGTTTAAAGTAATAATTGATTTATTATCTTGTAAAAGTTTTGTGATGAAAAACAATAATGTCTGTTCTTTCACAATCTTTTGTCTAACCTCTTACCTGATCTGAGAATTCCAGATAGGTAGATAGAATGTTGTTAACGATTTGTTGCGAGTTGCTGCTAAATAGTTCTTGTAAAACATATTAAATTTTAACAGATATTTCCATATTACAATAATCTCCTATTACTACAATCTCCTATTACTAAAATCTCTTGTAGGTTCATACATAATAAATTTTGTAGTTAATTTATTTATTTGGAATTTATTAGTACATGTAATTCAATATTGTTAATGTGATGAAACTGACTATATTGTCAAAATATCATGTACTAATTGCAATGTTTATGGTACACATATTTATTCAGCTTTTGATTGCACTTACAGAAGTAGAATCCTCGTACAGTTCAGAACAGTCGTCACTCGGTCAAGATTGCAGGAGACTCAATGACGACCGAATAGGGGAGTCGCTGGAGTGAAGGGTGGCAACAAGGACGGACACAAGGGGTAAAAAGAAGGAGTGAGAGGTTGCTAGAAGAGGGTGGAAGCGGAAAGAGAAAGAGTGTGGCTAGTGATTGGATTACAGTCAGAGAGTCCCCATGGACTCACCAAATGACCGGGACAAATTGTCCCTCGCCTTCGGGAATACTTATATATCCAGCGGCGATCTCAAGCTTCACGTGTCTTCCGAGGTCTCGTAAGTGACCCTCGCGGCACACCGTCACGCTTGCAGGCATATATAGTATCTACCAATGACAACGATAAATTGCTTTACACTTAACATGGACTATTAACACAGACTATTAGTACTGGATAACTATGTGAAATCTTAAAGTTAACGTTAACATTAATGATAACGTTGTATATTGTAATGTCATTATCTATTGTACGTTCTTAAACTATTATGAATATTGTATAAATCATAAATGTGTGAATATGAGAGGAAGATTAAATTTAAAAAGTATACTTTTTATGCAAGAACAAAATTATTATAACAGTATCAATTATTAAAATGTTGTCATATTTTTAAATTTTACTGTTAAATAGTGTAAAATAAAAGCTTTCCTATTTGAATAAATTAAAATAGTTTTAGACAAATAAGTAGAAAATTTGAGATTAAATATAATAATATAGTAAAAATAAAATGTCCTCTGTATATGAATAGAATATAATTTTGTTATAGAGATAATTATAAATAATTGTCATAGAGATCATATAAAACATTAGTAATTGATAGCAAAAATGAAACACATATTATTTGGAAAATATTAAATGATGAAAAGTTTTTATCTGTATTACAATTAAAAGATACAAAAATTTATTCATGGTAACTGTTTTATTAGTGATCTTCTGTATACGTAATTAATTATTAAAGAATTAAAGGCTAATAATTTAAGTAATAATTTAAGTAATATTGATTATTATCACAAAACATGATATCATAATGATTGTAATGAATGAATAATTGTGTGTGAAAATTTTAAATAATGGTTAAATCATAAAACGTTTCAGACAAAAGTTGTTTATTTTTTTACGTAAATTAAAAATCTGTTTAAAAAATATAAGTTTCTGTTTAAGAAAAATAAAATTGATTTTGAAATGACCCTCAAAACGTTCACCAAACGTCCATTAGAAATAAATAATGCTATTGTCTTTCCTCCTCAAAAGCAAATAACTTTTGTCTGAAATATTTTTTATAAAACGTTTTGTTTTTATGATATTTAGATTTGCCAATTTAAATGCCGCACCCTGTGTGTATTTTTTTTTGTGCGCGCGCGTACGTGCGTGCGTGCGTGCGTGCGTGCGTGCGTGCGTGTGTGTGTGTGTGTGTGTGTGTGTGTGTGTGTGTAACAATTTCAATATTACTTTCTGTTAAAATAGAGCATCAAAACTTGGTATAATGCAAATAAATATGTATACAATGGACTAGCTAAGAAAGAAACTTACTTAGAGTTGCTCGTTTTGTACATGACTTTTTTAAACAGTCTGTTCGTAAACCGAGGTCCCATGTCAGAGATAGCTGGTTCTTAACATTCTCAAAAATGTTAACATAAATGTTAACATAAATAAGAACGAATTATTAGTGTCTTTAGCTGTTATCTTTTTATTCACTAACGTCCCGAAGCAACTTGTAAGTCAATAAGAAACCGTTGGACTGAAATTTTAAGTACTACAAAACTTAGTCTTTTTCAGTTTCTTTATGTGATTGATCTTATACTCAGGTCCATTAGTTTTATTATAGCTTTGATGCACAATTTTACAGATCTTCGATATCTCCATGGAATCTCTTCTGTTACTAATTCTGACACATATCGTTTTTGATGCTCTTGAGCTTACTACTTATAAAAATTTGACTTTAAGGTTCCTACTTTTTTTAGATGTTGATGATATTTTTGCGATTCTACCGAAATATAATATAAATGAAGTTCTTTCTGTGTTTAATGATTACTATCCGCGACTTAAATTCACTTATGAGATTGAATCTCATAGTTCCATCAATTTCTTAGATACAACTATAGTCAAAGATAATAATAGTTTAATTACTAATTGGTACAGGAAGTCCACTTCTTTTGAACTTTATATTAATTTTTTCTTAAGCTATTTGTTAAGATATAAAATAAATACTATTGTTAGCTTAGTTGATCGAGTTATTTTATTATCGGATAAAAGATATCACAAAACAAACATCAAAATTGTAAGGTCTATTTTATCTAATAACTGTTTTTCTAAGAAATTGATTGACAAATATATTAATGTAAGATTGAGTGAACTTAAAACACACTCGAATACTGATATAGTACAAGATGTGAAATTTGACACAAAAAATTGTATAACGCTTTCTTATATATTAATGGAGTTAGTGATAACCTTAGTCGTACTTAGTTAATTAAATAAGTGGTTTTAGAACGTTTTTATTGTCCCTAAGAAATTTGAGCGTTTTATTAAAAGAAATAAAAGTATGTTAGGTAGAGAAAAAATAACTCATTTTGTATAAAAAATTGTAATGATTGTACATCTTTACCATCGGATAGATTAACATCATCTGGATACTTGTTTAAAAGAGCATAAAAATAGTATTAAAAAATATGAGAGTACATATTCAATGGTTAGTCAACACCGCTTAAACAATGATCATAATTTTAGTTGGTCGACATCTAAGATTTTGCATAGAGAAAATCACATACTTAAAAGGAAGATCGCGCAAATGTTTTTTATCAAAAAGTATACAACATTAACTTACAGAAAGACACAGAAAATTTAGATCATATTTATAATGTATTATTATTACCATGTATTATTAAATTTTCATAGATTTGTTTTGTTCTTAGCACTTTGTTCGTTGTCTCCCTCTTGCTGATGTCAGCTTATCTTTCATTTTACCGCTGAACGGACATATAATTTTGGATGTCTTTTATTATAAATTGAACGAAGGAAGCATATAAGTTTATGAGTTTGAGTTTATTCCTTCGTCTTTTATTCTGATTTATGGTCTAATTTTAGGTTCATACCGTGGTAGTGTTGGCAGATTCATAGATTTATATTGCTTTTTCGACTTTAACTTACCTTTTTGTAATGCGATATTATATAGAGGTAGGATAGTCTTTTGTCCTTAATTTTTGTCCTTAATATAATGTTATGTCATTAGCAAATTTGCCATATCTAGAACAATTTGCGACTTTCTTTGAAAAGGATCCAAATTAAAAGTTGAAACATCGTAATTTAATCGTTTGTAATTCTTTGAAGAATAAACAAAGTTTGCCAGTTGAGTCGATAAAAAACTGTATTTAAATTTTAGAAACTTAAAGATTAAAAATATCAACTTTTAATAATTTTTTAAATATGTATATAATTTTAATTTAAAAGTTTATTTAAAATAATATATAACAATGTGTATAAGTATTTATTTTCATTTGAAAGTTTCTAAATTTAAATTGAAGTGATGTGTGGTAAAATTATTAAGTATAGTTTATTATATTAAGAGATTTTTATCAAGAGACACGGTAGTGTCTTGTGCTAAGTCCGCGCAAGCACAAGACAGACACTACCGTGTCTTATTACGCGAGTCGGTCAGTTGAGAGCACTCAATATTTCTGGTTTTCATATATCCGCTCAACGGATTGAGTTCTAAGTAATCTCAATCGATAGAGCGGGGTCGAATTATATAAGAAAAGTGTTTTTATTTTTGAGCTACATGCTCTATAAATCGAGTTATTACGACGCAAAGTCAAAATGTGAAAAATATCAATTAAGAAACGTCGTCGTCGTCGTCGACCGCTCAGATTTTACTGTTGTGGCATTCGACATCAGATCGCGCTAGTGACGCTCAGGAAATTTTGGCTAGAGGGGCTGCGGTGAGGGGCGAAGAAATGTGCTAAAGTGTTGGCAAGGGGGGCCGCGGTCAGGGACGAAGAAATGTGTTAAATTGTTGGCAAGGGGAGCAGCGGTGAGGGGTGAAGAAATGTGTTATACAGGACGTTTTTAAGACACGTTTACTATAACGTAGTATGATCGATAATCGACAGTAAGTGATGTCGATAATCGATCGACAGTAAGTGACGTCGATAAACGTAAGCTAGGTTATTAGCGGCGACGATTATTATTGTATTTGCACATGCAATAACACAAATTTTCTTTCGCTCTCGTTATCACGCATTCACTCTCTCTCTTTCACTCATTACTTTTTCTCTAATCTTTTATTTATCAGACCGATTAGTTAAAAAATTTCGAATAAAGTATATATATACGTGTTCTCAATAAAAATATGTTAAAAAAATAAATAAATAAAGTTATTCAAGCGTATTTTCCTTAGACCTTGTAAATCATGTCCAGCTAAAGTACAGTTTTACTTCTTAAAAGGATCTCGTTACACCGTGCACAAATATATGATAATGATTATAATAAAATATAATAAATAGTATAAATAAATATGAATAAATAGTGTATTCAATAGAAAAAAGTATAAGTATAAAAAATAGAATAAAGTATAAGTAGAAAAATTATATGTGTATATTATAAATACACATATACACATGTGTATATTATATATACACAAAAAATCGAACTGATGTACAAAAAAGAGTGATATCTCTAAAAAAATTACCTTTTTAAAAAAAGGTAAAAAAAAGGTGCTAAGTCCGCGTCAAAAAGTATCTTTGCAAAATAGTATAGTATTATTAACTCTAAAAAACAATTAAAAAACCTATTTCCAAAAGAGTGTGATATTAATCTACACACATAAGTTATTTTAATCCAAACAAAATAGTTTATTTTAAACCATAAAAAAACTATAAGTTATTTAATTATACGTTCCACAAAAATAATGATATCAACAAAATTGTGCTAAGTAAAAATAAAAATTTAAAAAAATATTTTAAAAAAAAGTTACAAAATAATAAAAAAATAGTTTTAATTTTTTTTAGTATATCCTACTAAAATACTGATATCGAGAAATAAAAATAAAAAAAAAAAAACAAAAAAAACAAATAACAAATAATGTAAAAATATAAAATTAAAAATTATTTACAAAAAAATAAAAATTAAAAATTAATGAAAAAATATAAAAATGTATATAAAAATTGAAAATTAATATAAAAATAAAAAATTTAATTAAAAGACTTAGCTCTGCTACAAAATGTTATTTTAAAAATTAGCAGCGCTAAGTCTTTTGATTAAATTTTTTATTTTTATATTAATTTTCAATTTTTATATACATTTTTATACTTTTTTATTAATTTTTAATTTTTATTTTTTTGTAAATAATTTTGTAAATAATTTTTAATTTTATATTTTTACATTATTTGTTTTTTTTTTTTTTTTTTTTATTTTTATTTCTCGATATCAGTATTTTAGTAGGATATACTAAAAAAAATTAAAACTATTTTTTTATTATTTTGTAACTTTTTTAAAAATATTTTTTTAAATTTTTATTTTTACTTAGCACAATTTTGTTGATATCATTATTTTTGTGGAACGTATAATTAAATAACTTATAGTTTTTTTATGGTTTAAAATAAACTATTTTGTTTGGATTAAAATAACTTATGTATGTAGATTAATATCACACTCTTTTGGAAATAGGTTTTTTAATTGTTTTTTAGAGTTAATAATACTATACTATTTTGCAAAGATACTTTTTGACGCGGACTTAGCACCTTTTTTTTACCTTTTTTTAAAAAGGTAATTTTTTTAGAGATATCACTCTTTTTTGTACATCAGTTCGATTTTTTGTGTATATATAATATACACATGTGTATATGTGTGATATTTACATTACACACATGCACGCACGCATGTATACATCTCAGATTTTATATTATAAAATAAATAAATAACATAAAGAAATAATCTTAATAAATTAATAAAATAATAATAAATAATGAAAAGTTCATATAATTTTTTGATGTCACATAATCCAACATGATTATAGTAAATAAACAGAAACATCAATATTAAAATTGATCATTAATCTGAATAAAATATTGTGAACCAAAACCCAATATCAAATAAATTACCTTTGTACAAAATAAAACACAGTGACAAAAATTCTTTGATCTAAGGCAATCGATAGCAATGCACGGATAAAATGCGCAGTATGCCTGAGTATAGTAAAGGTACCAGCAGCGATTAGCTTGGCCATTAAAGAAAGCGAAGGCAAGAAAACGTTATTGCCTGACAGAAATCGGTCGTGTTATCTCTGCACTCAATTAGATCCGTAAAGGATCGCGTATAGCCAATCTCCTTTGGTTCTGGCATGCTGTGTGCGATTATTTCTCTTCGTTCTTTTTTAACAAACACTTAGTCATTTTTTCGCACGATAAACATCTTCCATAAAAATATAACCTCGATTTTATAGTCCGAAATTTCAATATTGACAAAATTTATTGAGATATAACTTTCATTAAATACTTTTCGTAATAATTACTTTTAAATGCATTAACGTTAACTTATTAATTCTTCTTTCATACAAATTAAATTAAATTAAATTAAATACAAATTAAATTAAATAATTTATCAATACTAAAAGTCGTGAAAATGATTGGTCGCAATACGCGTCAACAAAAATATATATTAAAGCTAACGTTTCATTTGTCGTACGGCAAGTTTATCGGATGCGCATGATGCGGTGGGATGATCTCTGCAAACAAATTATTTATTCAAAATGACTCAAAGTTGTTGATGATCTCCAAAAATAAACAGTTCATGATGGTAAACATTAGAGTTACGTGTTATAATAGCATAACGCATCGCATGCTGTTATCAAGATCATCAATAAATTTAACTTACTTTGGATGAGAGTGTCTACAAAACTCGTCTTCCCGCTTCCCGAATCATTCGCTAACATTGTTTTATTAATTCCTTGATAATTATTATATCATAAAATATAGAATTTTCTTGTTCAGTTTGATTCGCTCGATCTGTATATAGTACAATTTTGTCTCTGATTTTTAATTATTCTTAATTTTGTTTTATATCTTATAGTGTCTCTATGACAATTATAGTATAGTTTACATAATCTGTATTATTATTCACGGAAAAATATATTATTTCTCTTATAAAAAAGATTATCTTTTTATTATGTTATCGAAATTTAAAATGCAAAGCAAATGTTTGCAGATATAAGAAAACGCTGATGTTGACCCCTATTATGATTAATTTCAACTTATTACAGAAATAAAAAGATCACACCTATATACATACCTGTATATGTACATATACCTATATACATGTATGTGTGCGTGCATACGTGCGTATATTCTATTGATTAATGTGTGTGTGTGTGTGTGTGTGTGTGTGTGTGTGTGTGAAAGTATGGTTATTCTATTGATTAAGAAAGTATGGTTAATAAATAAATTAATAATTCTTATACAAAAATAACCTTTTCAAAAAAGGTAAAAATACTCCAAGTATACATGCGTCCAAAAGATTTGATATTAAAGCATTAATTTGTAATTGTTGTATTATACAATATAATTGTATTCTTTAGGATCGTGTTTCTATGGAAAAAATCTGTGATGTATAAAATAGTGAATAAGATAATAATAATATTTTGTTAATTATTATTCTTTACATTTTTAACACTGATAAGTGTTTAATTTTAAAATAGTTTCAGTATTGCACGATGTGTATGCGTTATTTTACTGCAAATTCCAATGTAAATTTTAAATTGCATAATGCAGTCTTAAGATTAATCTAACGTACAAAAACTTAACATGTCCGGATGACAAAACTATTTTGATGAACTATCGAACAATGTGACAGTCATATGTAATAACATATAAATTAATATGTTGAACATTTCAATATTTTTGTTATTTTTATTCTTATAATGTGTATTACATTTATTAATTTATTGTTTATTAAATTTATAAATTCCTTTTTAAATAAAAAACTTTCCTGTAAGGACTTTTAAAATTAATAATAATATAATTTTTTGTATTACATTTGTAATTATTTTATTTATTATATTTATATAATTAATGCAAGGGAATGACATATACATGACATAGGATGTCCTATAATACTGTGCAATACACTCCTAAAGAATAGAATAAGTTAAACCGAATAGTAAAGTTTGTACCGTTTTGTGATTCGATGAAAAGAGTTGGCCCCATAGACGTATATGGACAAAACATTAGCTGCTTCGATAGATGTGTCAGAACTAGAGGGGGAGAGATTAGTAGTCAGACTTTGATCAGTTTTAGATACATTCGTTTAACTGCGATTAATGCTAACTACAATATTATAGAAAATCGAATATGTGAATAACACCGAGGTTGTCCAGAGTTAATTAAATTCTGACTAGTTCAATTACTTTCCTCTTATCGCAAATCTCACATTCTCGCTGAGCTAACATTAACACGCACGCACGCATGCACACAACTAAATATTTAAAAAATAACATATCAATCGATACTAAAAAATAACATATGAATTGATATTGGAAAATGTAAATAAAGTTATTTGTGACATTTCATGAATTGAATCACAAATGGCAGTCAAAAAATTTTTAATATCTTATGTTTTTAATAGATAATAAAAGTAAATTATAACATGTATTTAAAAAGCTTGTACAATACAATAACACATAACACATAAAATATTTTCTTATTTTCAACAAAATCTAAATTTTCATTAAATCAAAAATTAAAAAAATAAATTGACGCTTTCTGTAATAACTTGTGAAATAAGAAAACATTCATAAACAATTAAAAATGACAAAATTCATAATTATAATTAAAAATCAAAATAATTTTGTCCCCTTGTCTTTCTCTCTCTCTCTCTCTATTCTTTCTTCTTTCTATTTCTTTTTGTAAGAAAATTTAATCTAAAATAACATTACATGCGTCAGATATTAGGTATACTCTTTACTGGTAGATCTAAGAATTAATAACCAATTATTACAAAATTATTATAAAATAATGATTATTATTTATGCAATTTAAAAACTTGCACGTCATATTTTTTTGTGTAATTATTTCTTATTATTTTAATATTGTGGTATACGTATTATAATTTACATACCTTTATGTTGTTCTATGACATATAAAAGAAGGTATGAAAGCCGTAATAGGTTTACGAAGTTTCATCAGAATATCATGCCTGTAGGCGAATGTTATACGTGATATGTGTCGATTTGAGAAGGGCTACGATGCGAATTAGCCTTGTTGCGAGACGGCCCTTTATGCTGGCACCTCACGTGTACCTTTCTTTCTTATACTTTTAACCTGACCGATCCAGTTCCAGCGACGAAACGAGGAAACGTGGCTTGACGTGCCTTTCGCGCAGAATTTTGCTTTTGCCCGTTAACATGTGAATATCTTTTTCTCCCTTTATTCCGATCGGGAGAAACAGAAGGAAAATGTATTCTTCTTGGTGGAGGGTAGTTTACGCCGCGCTCCGCATTTCCAACTGTCTCACGTACGTCTTTTATTATAGCCTACTGTTTAAAAAGATGCAAATTCAATTTTTAATAATATGCATATTAACTGTTATATTATAAGTATGCAATTGTGTATTTTTTGATATGCAATTAATATTTTTACATTAATTAATTAATTTTATTATTATAATATATACTTATTATTATTTATTAATTTTATTATTCATAAATAATGTATTAAACTAAAATTGCTAAAAAACGAATATTTATATTGGATATTATTGGATATTATTGTACATATATATGTATATATATATATATATACAATATATATATATATATATATATATTCAATATTTTATTATTAAAATATGTCTAACGATAAGCTAAAATAAGAATTACTCGTATATAAATTAATTATTTTATATATAATTGTTCTACTTTATATTTTTATTTGTAGAACTAAGAAAATCCAATGTGAAAATGACATAATTAGATATCAATAATGTTGAATATTTTTATATAATACTATATAATACTATATACTATATAATACTATATTTTTTATAATACTATATAATACTATATAATACTATATAAAATACTATATAAAATTAAAATTTACTATATAAAAAAAATACTATACAAAAATATTGTTAAAATTTTCTGCTAAAATTTTAAAATTTTTTAACAAAATCTTTTTTACAATTAGAAACAAATAAAATAAATAAGGAAATATATTAAAATTATATTCTGTATAAATATTTTAAATCATATAATATATCATACACAATATATACAATTATACAATATTGACAATATATTAATAAAATATTATTAAAACATTTAAGACATTATTCATATATAGAATTAAAAAATCATAAATGGAAGAAAATGATAACAAATAAACCACAATATCATTTATTAAATTATAACAAAAGTATTTTTTTACACACAAACATACAGTACCGACCAAAATTATATCACTTTTTTTTCTTTCTTTAAAGAATTTTCCTTAAAAGTACATCGAATGCACTAAAAATTTTACAGTAGATACTTGGAAAGAGGTACATCTTGTACATGAATTATAATGAGATTTGACAAAATACACCATAATTTTTGATCCTTAAAATCGCATCTTTGTGCTTTCTTTGTTTTTTGTATCGCAGTAATTTTTTTTACAGTTATAATTAGTTTCGTTGTTTATTTTCAAAATATTTATAATAATAATAATAATTCAAAGTTTATTATTAATTTAACATATTTTGAAATTTCATATAAAATTAATTTTTCACAAATTATTGTTTTCATTATTTGATGAAAAGTTATTTTTCAATAAGCTATATTTACCATCAAAACATGTTATGATTTGATAAAGATCCATGCACTTTAAAATAAGTTATACTCAAAAACCTAAAAGTGACATAATTTTGGCCGGTACTGTATTTACCACACAAGGTAAATATTGGTAAATATTGTTAAAATCATTAAAAATATGTATATATAACAGTATATATAACAAATTATAACTATATATTACAATAATTATAATTTTATATTTTATATTACAGTATTTTTAGTATGTTTCAGAGTTTACATTACAAAATGATCTGTTTTTTATACATAAATATTTATAAAATAAGAAAATTTATATAAGAATTAAAAGATATATTTTTTATTTATTTTATATTTATCCATAAAAAATTTATTCATTCTGAAATTTTTACCTAGATTTTAGAACGTATTAAAAGAATATGAATAAAAACTTGAAATCATGTGTATGCGTATGAATTAGTGGATGGATGGCATAAGCCTGAGTACAAATGAGTATATCGGTAAGCAGAGATGGAAATAGCATTAAACTATTTGATGTCTTCATGCAATATTTAATTCAATGTTCTGTGTGCGTGCGTGCGTGCGTGCGTGCGTGCGCGCGCGCGTGTGTGTGTGTGTAAAGAAAATATTTAAAAATCAATAGTTAAACTAAATTATTTAAAATTATTTTAAAATTATTTTAAAATTATTTTAAAAATTTATTTAAAATAATTTTAAAATAATTTTAAAATAAACTAAATAATAAGTAAATACTATATAAAATTGTTTTCTGTTTATATCTAAACTAACTGCTAACCTAATATTATTAAATTTAAAAATGTTACTCATATTATATACATTTTCATGCAATAATTATTTATTTGTTTAAGATATGTTTTAAATTTAAAAAAATTAGATTTGATCTCTCAAATTAGAAATTTAGTCAAAAAATCACAAAATTACATTTAACCAACTATCACTATATATCAGTGATATCCAAAGTGTGCGCCGCGGCGCCCTGATGATAGACTCATGGGCGCCGCGGATATAGAAGTAACGAGACTTTGGGTGTATTTTTTCTATTATTTGAAACATAAATGGCGTGTAAGCTGTTAACATATAGGCCTCAATAGCTTAAATGTGATAAGGGAGCCGCAACTGCGTTAGAAACATTTAGGGGAGTCTCAGGTGTTAAAAGTTTGGAAACCACTGCCGTATATGCATATTTCTACGCGATTCTCGCGGACAATCTTTCTATTTAAAAGAAAATAGATATTAAAAAAAGAGAAAAGGTTATTGAATTCGAAAACCGAGAATCGCAAGATACATCAATGTACACTCGATGATTGAGATATTTTCTCTCGAAGAATTTCGAAATGCACAAAAAACTACGAATCATAATTGTTCATTTATTGATTTATAGTGCTGCATAATTCATGATTTGCGACTTTTATGCATGCACTTTCAGAATTATTTGGAAAAATGTATATTCAATCTCATTGTATACAACATACGCAGCGTCATAACATTAGACGTCTCGGGAAAATAATACTCCTATAACACAAACAATTGACACATTAGTATGTTACACCGCCTTTGAGTGCAAGTGTGAAGGAAAATATCCGAGTAAAAACAGTGGCAATCTTTCAGTGTCACGAATGTAAAAAATAGATTTATACACATGATACAAACGTAGAATTTGTACCGTTTTTTAAATTTATTATTCTAATATTAGAAAGCCCTTCGATAATACAAATATGAAATAAAAAGAAAAAAAATTCGAATGTACTATTTATAAGCACTCTACAACTTTAAATAAATGTTATCTCAGTAAATTTGTAATGAATTAGAAAGTTAATGACAGGAAGAGAAAGGGAGAACAAGAGAGAAGAAAGCTAGAGAGAAAGAAGTGAGCTTTTAGTCAACCTCATCATCGAATAGAATCCTTGAAAGAAACTTGAAAGCTAATTGGATATAATTTAATCAGTATGTCACTAAATGGAAATTTTCATGTAATCATTGAGACTATATTTCTTGAAAGATAAAAAGTTAGAATGATTTTTTCTATTTGAAAAAAAATTGTCTGTTATTATAAAAAATTAATCTTTTATTATAAATTATTGTGTGTGGCGGTCGTAGTTCAGAGTGATGTGCGTTGTCTTAACGAGCCGAAGACCCAAGTTCAAATCCGACCAAAAACCATCGTTTTTATTCGATTGCTATTCTCTTAGAAAAGACAACGACAAAAAATACTGAGAATACAGCACAGAAAGCAAGGGGAAACTACTGTGCTAAATTTTCCCATGAGCATCCCCATTGTGATCACAACACATTTGACAAGATGTTATAACTAATAAGAAGATTATAAATTATTAAATAAATAAATGTACATATAATATATGTACATATGTAAAGTATTTAATTACATAAATTACTTAAAATTACATTATTTTAAATTACATTATATTTAATAATTATATTTAAAAGTTAATATTTTTGCTATAAATGTACATTCTTAAAATTAGATTCTTATATTATTCTTTGTTGATTTAAACTTAGAATAAAAAAATTAATCAACTTTTAGAATTTAGATTTTTTTTTTTTTTCACTTTTTTCTCTCTATTTCTTTTGTTCAAACAAATTTCTTTTCTTAAAATCAATCTCTTTGCCATATGAATACGAAGTTTTATTATTATCTTTTGTTAAAGTGAGATTAGTGTTCTTATGGGATAGTCGGATTTTCTTATTCAATCTCCAACTGCAATATTCGAAAAAGATTTGTCCATCGCTTTTGCGATTATGATCAAACGCAGCTAAGCAGTGAGTTTTCATTCGCAATATATATCAAAATTAATTTCAAATCTATATAGATAGAGGTATGGGAAGTCGCGGCATGCTTCGTTGATCACGAATGCTGCTAAGATTGAGTCGATCGAACGGTGAAATGAGAAGCTCCTTAGTTCTCCTGCTCAAGTCGAGTATATATAAACCACCCCTCGACATGTCCGCGCGTAAGGAGTAGAGGAGAACGAGGAGGGGACGGTCGAGTTGGGTAACGAGATTTGCTCGATATCCACGATCGGTTTAAGCTGGGATCACGTTCGAACGTTTAACCCTCTTTCTCATTCTCGTGCTGCTAGAGGACACTCGTTCGCCCCTTCTTCTCCACAGTCTCTCTCCCTCCCTTCCTCTCCCGTTCTCTCTATCTCTCTCCTTCTCCTCATTTCCCCTTATTTTTTTTCTCGCATTCGCCCTCGCATGCGTATCCCGCGACCCTACTTTATCCCTTCCATGTACGATCGAGATAAAATGGATAGATCGTGTGTGCACCGAGAAAGAAGCTCGGCGTACCGGCAAAACGCTTTCGACCGCCCGCACGTATGATTTATTCCGGCGCGAAGCACCCACCAGAAATATCAGATACCCTTAATGAATTTCTAGGTCCGTGTTTGCGCGTGTATGTGTTACGTATGTATGCACGCTTGTGTACGAATATCAATGAGAAAAAAATATAGATATAGTATAAAGTATGACACACTAACTAACTAAAGTATCCTTTCAAAATAGTTTTAGATATTCATATCATACTCAAATATATGCATAATTAACTATATTAAGGAGGTATAATTGAAGAATCAAAATCTTTTAGATTTAGAATTAAATCTTTAAGAATGATATGGAATATTATTTAAAAAATAAAATTAATATCATATTAAAATTTTGAACCAATTGACTATGTAATTAAAAAAAAAATAAAAGTTAAAGTTTTATACATGGTGTCTTATGACAAATACATCGAATGGACTAATATTATAGTATATTACTCACATTATATGTATTATTTTTTTTAATGCTTTGATATACATAAAACTTATATGAATAAGACAAATTTTGTTTCATGTTTTTGCAAAAATTTAGTTCTATTACTGTATGTAGCTTATTCGTATACAAGTAAAAAGCTGATAAAAAAGCATACTTATTTGGTGAATTAAAGAAATCCACTAAAAACTTGGCAACGTTGTTAACTAAAGTATAGTTACCTTCGTATATACATGTATTACCTTCGTCCATACACACACAATAATAATAATACACACAATACAATAATATATATATATATATATATATATATATATATATGTGTATAGTATTAAATTATTTTGTCAACTTAAATGCCAATTTCATTTAGTAGACTCGACAAGGAATATTAACTTTATTTTCAGAAGCTAAGCAATCGATAATTTTTAAAGACAAAACATTAAATTATTTATATTTTTATAATATTAAGGTAAAAATTATGATTCGGAATTAAAAATTAATATTTAATGTTGTCTTTTTATTATAATAAATTATAATATAACCTTTTTTTATAATAAAAAAAATTTTTTTATATTTTTGTTGGTATTGTTAATATTAATATAAGTATCTTCCCTACTCGTAAATTATTATCGATCATATTTTATCATACTTAATCTAGTACAAAAATATTGTAGATTAGTATGATAAAATTGTAGTGTACATTACATGTATACTCTTTTCTCTTCATGAGATATACTATTCAAATAAAAATTTTTAGTTACCTATATATTTATTGTTAGATTACTTCGCCATAGTTCTTACGGTTCTACAAATAAAATTTATAAATAAATTAAAGTCCTGAATTTTATTTATTTTATGTAAAAATAGATACAAAAATATAAAAAGTAACTATCACTCATACATGACTAATTAATTTTAAATCAATGTCTTTATTTGTATTTTTTGTTTTTATATTGTTTGAGAGAGATTTTCTTTATTATTATAATCTCTATAAACACTTGCATATTTATATATATTTACAATTAAGGTAAAAATATGGAATCAAATCCAAAAGGCTCATTAGATCAAAATCATATAAATAAATTCACAAAAACAGCCTTTTTTTGAGCCAAAAAAATTTATATATATATACGAACAAAGTATACAAAAATATAAGGAACATAGTGAAAATTATAAAGATAGAAACGAAAGATGATATACAAAATAAATATAAATATAAAATATAAACCATAAAACCTCATAAACGCGTTTCAGCTACACAGAGCCCTCTTCAGTAATATAATTGTCGCAGGTATGTCAAAAGTTGTAGTCAAAAAACCATTTCAAGGATGAAACCGCATTCACATAGCTAAGGGAATGCCGCAGTCAAATTTCTTAAAAGGATGTCGAATACTCCAACGGGTTGAATATGTCCGTGAAGTGATGACCGTTAAAAAAGTCGGAAGTACTAATGAAAAAAGACCAAATGGAACAATATATTTTTAATGAGATTCTCACGAAGTTAATATTAAGTAAGATTGTGAAAAAAATTTTTTTGTAATAAAATATATAAATATATGTGTGATGTTATATTTATATAAAGAAAGAATACCTGTAAAGTTCCACATAGTTCTTGGTAAAAACGATATAAAATAATGTCTGTGTCGATGTCAAGATTAAAACGGAATGAGAAAAATTTTCAAAATAAGGTCATCACTTCGTAGGATAACTATTCATAACATGTTTTTAGGTGGGAACGCAATATCTAATTATTAACATGTACATGTCATGGTATCATCACGTGATTTTGTTGTTATTATTACATATATTCTATTATTAGGCAAGCTCGGATATAATATCTAAATAAGCTTCATTTAGATGTTCAGAATCTTTTTGAAGATTAATGCTCATTTTTTGTGACCTAATATGGATCATTTCTGATATTAATCGTTTTTGATAATTAGACTCTGTATCCAATATTACCACATTATCCCAATCAAACGAATGGTCATATTTAAGAATATGTTCAGAGATGACTGAATTTTTAGAGATCCCTATATATGTAATAATAACAACAAAATCACGTGATGATACCATGACATGTACATGTTAATAATTAGATATTGCGTTCCCACCTAAAAACATATTATGAATAGTTATCCTACGAAGTGATGACCTTATTTTGAAAATTTTTCTCATTCCGTTTTAATCTTGACATCGACACAGACATTATTTTATATCGTTTTTACCAAGAACTATGTGGAACTTTACAGGTATTCTTTCTTTATATAAATATAACATCACACATATATTTATATATTTTATTACAAAAAAATTTTTTTCACAATCTTACTTAATATTAACTTCGTGAGAATCTCATTAAAAATATATTGTTCCATTTGGTCTTTTCTCATTAGTACTTCCGACTTTTTTAACGGTCATCACTTCACGGACATATTCAACCCGTTGGAGTATTCGACATCCTTTTAAGAATTTTGACTGCGGCATTCCCTTAGCTACGTGAATGCGGTTTCATCCTTGAAATGGTTTTTTGACTACAACTTTTGACATACCTGCGACAATTATATTACTGAAGAGGGCTCTGTGTAGCTGAAACGCGTTTATGAGGTTTTATGGTTTATATTTTATATTTATATTTATTTTGTATATCATCTTTCGTTTCTATCTTTATAATTTTCACTATGTTTCTTATATTTTTGTATACTTTGTTCGTATATATATATAAATTTTTTTGGCTCAAAAAAAGGCTGTTTTTGTGAATTTATTTATATGATTATATATATTTCTTAAACATAATTTCTGCAAATACGTAAGTATGCACATTCTCAGATAATCTCATAGTATGCGACTTTAATTTTAACTATAAATTTTTTGATTAATTTGTGTTTTACTTTCTTTTAGCAGAAATCTTAAATACATCACTTCTTTTCAATTCTTAACATTAATATCAATAATGAATATTAAACTTAACGAATTTAGTTTTTAAATTAAAAATTTATTGAACTTTACTTATAGAAATAAATAATTAATGGAATTAATATCGTTTGTTGTATTTTTATTTGTGTATTTTGTTTGTCATTATTGATAAACATCGATATATAAATAAACATCGTACACCTGTAAATAAACATCGTTTTTGTGTATCTTCTAGCTACATGTATGTGCTATTATATGTGTGAACTGTAGGTATCACGAATACAATCACGTTACAAGTGTAACAATTGCATATTTGATACTATCATTCTAAATATTTTATTTGATTATCGAAAATATGTTTGTGCATAAAAAAGATAATTTGGTCTGATAATTCGAATAAAATAATTCCATTATATTAATTGTTCATTTTTATAAGTAAATTTAAATTTTTTAGGCACATACGTTGCCAAAATAAAGACGTTCATAGGATACAGGTTATTGCAATAAATATTATCACATGCTTCGTGGTCGGATCAAGAGGCACGGTAGTGTCTCGCGCCAAGTATACGCAGCGCGTACAACGCGATACGAGGCGTGAGACAGACCGAGACTCTTTTACGCGAGACCAGGTTTTGAGAGACTCTTCAATTATCAGATCTCAATAACGGCTGATCTGATCAACTTCTAAGTAGGCTTAATGGATAGCTTGGGATTGCTTTGCATAAGAAAAGTATTTTTATTTTTTTCCTATGTGCTCTACGAGCGGAGATATTGCGATGCAAAGTCTAAATGTGACGAATTTACGATTAAGAAACTCCGTTTTCTTAATCATCGTCATCGTAAAGTGTAGGCAAGGGGGCCGTGGTGAGAGGTGAAGAAATGTATCAAAGTATAGACAAGGGGGGTCTTGGTGAGGGACGAAGAAATGTACCACAGGACGTCGTTTAAGTGTCGGCAAGGGGGGCCACGGTGAGGAGTGAAGAAATGTAATACAGGATCCTCGTTTACAATAACATAGTGTGATCGATAATCGATCGATAGTGAGTGACGGCGATAAACGATAGTTAGGTTATTAGGCGACGACAGTGCAAAATAGCGACTTAAGAAACGAGGTAAGCAAAGAAGTATTTGTTATTTTAATATCTTTTTGTATATACAGGATATGAAAATAGTTGCGTAGCAAGAAACAATGCAATAAATAATGTTGATTACTTACTGCATCCTATCTTGTCTCTCAGCATTTTCATCTTGTATGCATTACATTTCATTTTGATTTTATTTAATAATAATATTTTATGTTATATTTAGTTTGTACATTATTTGGAATAGCTGGAAAGGAGATAACGCAGAAAAGATTCTAGATGTATATTCAAGATGTATCATGCTAAAAAACTAAACTTGCATTTGCAATGGATCATCTTTGAAAAAGGTCAGGATAACTTTGAGAAAACTACTACCATATTGAAGAATATTGATAACATATTACTACATATGCTACAACCCTATAAGCACAAAATATTATTCAATATTTTAAGTATATTGTTAGAATATTAAATGTATATTATAATAGCTTACACATTATTAAAATAATGTAAAATAATTGTGCAGATCATTGATTGGCCAAAAAAGATCTAGGCTCGACAGTAAAAGGCGAGTTAAAGTTTACTTCTTACTATTTAGTAACTCACGGTCAAGAATGTATTAATTGTTTATTGTTTAATATACGTCGCCGAAATAAGATATTCTTACAATATGTACTTGTTATTGGGATAAATATTATCACATGCCTTGGTGGTCGAATTGGTGACGCCCACATGGAATGGGGGAGTTCCAGGTTCGAATCCTGGCTGAGGTAATATTTTTCGCAATAAATTCTTTATATGTAGAGAATGGAGGGTCTTATTAACACCAACATTTGAAATCAAATTGATTTTAAGTTAGTGATTGTGTTTACGTTTAAAGTTTGACAGTGTCGACGCGCATCCTGTATTTAATTGCGTACTGCGATTGCGCAGATCATTGATTGGCCAAAAAAGATCTAGGCTCGACCGTAAAAGGCGAGTTAAAGTTTACTTCTTACTATTTAGTAACTCACGGTCAAGAATGTATTAATTGTTTATTGTTAAAATAATGTGTTTCTAAATATTTCTTTGAAATTTTTAACACATTACATCGATTTTGTGAGTCACTATTGCTATCTATGACGAGTATAAATATTACTTAACAACAATTAATATTGCTTTCGACCGATAAGCATAAATATCATCAAATAAAAAACACAATCATATTGTAAATAATTATTCCCTTATGTTCCTTGTTAAGAAAATTACATATTAATTTTAAAGAAGATATACTACATGCAGAAATTAGACAAATGGTTTCTCATCTTTAAAAAGAATTTGTAAAATTTTAAATGAAGTATAAGGCATAAATGGTTTTACCAGTTTTTATTGATTAATCACAAATATATATAAATTATTGTATATAATTTTCATTACATTTATAGTTTAAAATTACCTCTTTGTTTTTTTGTGTTTCTTGAAATATGAAAATATTAGAAATCAAATATGAAAATAACAATGTAGATTTTAAAAGAAATAAATTTAAAACAAATTTAAAAGAAATAAATTTAAAACAAATTTAAAAGAATTATATTTTTAGTTTAAAATTGCCTCTTTGTTTCTCTCTCTTGAATTCCAAGAACCAGGAAGTGTCGAAATAGAAAATATTAATAACGTAAAGTGTGTTTATTATTTTACTCTTTTTTGATAAGTAGATTGATAAACTTGAAACTTGAAACACTTGGCGTTGCTAAACAGAACAGAGAGAGAGAGAGAGAGAGAAAGAGAGAGAGAGATTAAAGCAGTCACATTTTATTTGGTTTAGCAACGCCAATTCTGTTTAGCAGCGCCAAGTGTTTAGTATAAAATATTTATTAATTAACTACAAATATCGTCCAAAGAGTAATAATAAAATAATAAATTTTTTTGTTTGCTTAAATACCCATTTTTATAGTTGGCGTAATTTTTTTAAATTTTTTTGTTTGCTTAAATACCCATTTTTATAGTTGGCGTAATTTTTCTTGGTGCGAGACACTACCATGCCTCTTGATATCATTACTTTTTTAGGGAAGATTTGAGTAACCTTTTACCGAAAGTTTTCAACATATATTAAAGTTGTTTTTTACAAGAATTCTTTTTTAAACGCGTTCTCTCGCGATGCGTATACTTTTTTGTACCTTTTTTTTAAAAAGGTAATTTGTTGTGGTTAGTATGACACACGGAATGGTGGAGTTCCAGATTCGAATCCTGGCTGAGGTAATATTTTTCGCAATAAATTCTTTACTTAATTTAGGGCCTAAAAATTAAAATCGATATCAATTTTAAAGTTAGTGATTTCTGCATTCCAAAGAAGCGACAAATCTGTTGATAGCACGCAGATGATTTGCCAGACGGGTCGATAAACAATCAAAATTATTGTTTAATATTCACTGGCGAAGTAGAGTTTGAATTTGTTTAAATTTTTAATTTAAAAACTAAATTTGTCAAATTTGGTATTTATATTTTATTGATATTTAAAAACTATTCAAAACTATTTAAACACTTAATTCTTTAAACTTATTTAAAGAATTAAGCGTTTAATATTTTTAAATCTCTTTGCATGAACAATGAATAATATGGATTTTATAGCTACAGTCGTAAGATTAAATCAAATCAAATTCACATTTTTTATTTACTCGGTGTTTCAGAAACACCTTCTTTATATTATCTTTGTGAAGTTTTGTATTGATTTTGAATAGTAAACTATAATGATATAAATTAATATATCAATTTTATATAAATATAAATGTATAATATTTAATAATATTAACATAACTATACATTTATGAAGTAAACATCGAAAATAAACAACAAAATACGCAAATTAAATAATTAAAAATAAGTGGTAAAATAACAAATCTTTGCGTGCGCATAAACGTAATCTTACATATTTTATTATAATAGTCAGATTTGGTTGCAACTTTTATTCTGATTTTTGTGCTCATATTTTAATAATAGGTTGCCGAATGTACCCAGAGAACATGTTGTTATGACGTCTTAAAGGCATCTTATATTTCTATTAGACGTCTTATAAATTTATCAAAAAGAGTCATTAAGACATCTTATTTTAGACCATTTTTAAACATAAAAATAAAAATTAATAATACGGAAACGCGTTAACAAGAAAAAAAATATGAAAGAAAAGCTAGTATTGTTTGGTAAATCAGTATATAAACTTAACATTTACATAACTTTGATATCAATCAAGGCGTTGTCAAGATAAAACCAACTCATAATTTTTATTTAAATAACATATAATATTAAACTAGAAGCATGTCTGGGTTTTTTAAAATAATCTATCAAGCACCTCTACGTTAATCGAAGAAGCCAAGTTTTATAAATGAATGTACATTTGTATCAATTTGTTCAGCCTTACTTCATTCGTTGTGTTCGTTAGATAGTTTTTAAGAAGTCTTAATGTTGAAAATGAACATTCTGCTGAGGTTGGTTATAAAAAAGATGCACACAACTTGAGAATATTATGTAAAAAAGGATAAAACAGTTAATTATATCATATCAAGGCTTATTATAAAAACTTCAGGTTTTAAAGTGTCCTCTCTACAAATTTGTGTCTTCACATTTTCACTTCATTAAAAAATCCCATTTCTGTTAAAACAATCGGGTTATTGCTGCATCACCCTTTGATTGCTTTTGTTATTTCAGAATCAGAGACTTTCACGACTTGAAATGGTAAGGAGACTTCTCCCTGTAAAAACCTCCTTATGTCTCATAAATCTTTCATGTTATTGAGACATAAAATAATCAAGAAACGGAAGAAACACTGAAAGTTTTTACTTTTGTATCAAAATTTGTTCTTAATAATATATAAATCTTTTCTTCGCCAGTGATAGTAAATTCAAAGGAAAAAGGCAGTAACTGACTACAAACTGGCAACAATGATATCTTAGTTAAACGTTTATTGTGTCGTCGACGTTTCGACCTTAGGTTTAGGTCCTTTTCAAGAATATCTATAAATATGTTATGTTGGAATAATACAATTTAAAAGCGCAAAATAGTACAACATTCAATTTAAGACTTACATGTTAAACAGTCCAGCAATACATAAAAAACCGATTATGCGGTAAAATGTAACAACCAACATTAGTTAAGAATACAGTGGACGTGAGTGACGTCTGTTGCTGATGACGGCGCAAAACGGACTGAGAGATGAGTTTCGCAGTCAGAGGAACGAAATATAATAAATAAATAAAAGCAAGGAACGCCAAAAAGCACGAAGTGTATAAGTACAACAATCAAGTCAAAAAACTAAAATGTAAATAATAAATAAGTAAAAATAGGTAAATAAAGGTAAATAATAGATAAGTAAAAGAAGGAAAAAATGTCAAATATTAGAAATGTCAAGATATTAAGAATTATAAAATGTTTAGAAGACTGTCGTATATGGCTGTTAAATTCTCCGTGTCTTTTTGAGAGTTAATAGCAAACCTGCTTTTTTTAATAAAAAGCATCTCCGCTATTTCTCTTTTCTTTCTATAGGTTTCCTTATGTAAAATTTTAGGGTGATCCCAATTAAATTCATGTCCGAGAGAAGTTCTATGTTTGCTAACTACAGAGTGATTCGATATGGGTTTTTTAATATCATTACGGTGTTCGTTTAACCGAGTCATAAGATGCCGTTTTGTCTGTCCGATATAGCACGCGTCGCAATTATAACAATCAATCTCGTAGACTAGTTCAGTTTGTTTTAGACTATTGAGTGTGTCTTTCCCTTTCTTTATTATAAAATCTAATTTATTGTGGATGGAGTACAATACTTTTAAGTTAGTTTTGTTTAAAATGCGTTCAATGTCTTTTGAGACTTCTTTGTTGAAAGGGATGACCACGGAGCTATTAGCGTCAAAAGGAATGATGTCGTGTGTGTTGATGCTGGTTTGTCTGTGTTTTAGTTCGTAATCTTTTGTTTATGTGATGGTTAATTAAATTATTAGGATAAAGATTGTTACGTAGAATTTCTTTAATAACGGTGATATTGCTTGTGTGGAATCTCTCGTCAGAGAGTAGGATGGCTCTGTCAATGAGGTTAATAATGGTATTTTTCTTGTATTTGAAGGGATGATTGGAGAGAAAATTTAAATATCTACCGGAAAAAGTGGGTTTTCTGTACCAGTTTGTAATGAGTACGTTGTCATCTCTAATAATGATAGTATCTAGAATTTGTTCTTAATGTTTGCCGGAAAAGGAAAAGAAGATAAAAAATAGGAAAGATAGGATAATGAGACACCTGCTAGACACAAAGAATTAATTCACGACATAGAACGTTTTGCTTGCAAAACATTTGCCACACCATGCGATAAGACAAAAATATAATTTATAATACTATGCACATTGAAACAATGAAAGGATCATTTTAGAGCAGATGAAAAGATGAAGGCTTGCTCGAAACTTCAGAGTTTGAAAAATCTTGAATTTTATTAAGTGAGGTGATTAGTACTAAATAACAAGATGTGAACCATGATATCGTATCAAGATGTTCCATCCATCTTGTTTCGCAGAATTTGAGTAATCTTTCTTTTTTTACTTCACTACTTTCTTTTTACTATCAATACTTTCATGTTTCTTCAAAACAGTTTCTCTTTTTGGTGTTGTTCTAAAAAAGTTAATGACATTCTTCAATGTTTCTATATAATTTTTTATGTCTGGTACTAAACAAGAGTACGAGAAGGATAAATTTAACGAATGACTTGCACACTATACAAAGTGCATTAGCATATAATATATTAGCATACACGCATGCACGCACGCACGCACGCACGCACACATGTATATGTGTATAATTATTTATTTACTTTATTTCATTTAATATATAATATATATATATATATATATATATGTGGTTGGGTATTAATAAAAAGTCCGGAAACGGTCAAATATCTCGAAAAAGATTAACTATAGCGAAAAATATGTAAGTAGCAAAGTTGTAGAGCTTAATAAAATGTACTAATGATGGCTAAAAATTTGACTTTGGATGGAGGACGAAGATGAAGGTCAAATAATTTTTTTGGAATAGAATATATGTAATTGTTAATTACAAATTGCACATTTTTTTTTTAAAACAACTATGTGTTTTCTTTACACCAATTGATTCCTCTCATTATTCTGTGCATAAAAGTATTGAGGTAAGGTCATCGAAAAGTGAATATTTTACGAGATATTTTATAGTTTATGTAAAATTAAGAAATTATTTCAAGCCTTATAACTCGGAAAATACTTAATGAAAAAACATTATTTATAGTGTTTTGGAAAGGTCTCGAGATAAGCTACAAGAATATGTAATAAAAAGTAGGCAGTTCTATTTAAAAAATTCAATTTGACCTTCATATGATCTTCGTCCTCCACCCAAAGTCAAATTTTTAGCTACCATTAGGTATATTTTATTAAGCCCTACAACTTTGCTACTTACATATTTTTTGCTATAGTTGATCCTTTTCGAGATATTTGAGCGTTTCTGGACTTTTATCCAACTCTGTATATACAATATATACATATATATTAGGGTGGACCAAAAAAAACTTTTAATTTTTTTTTCCTTAGATACTATGAAAATATCGTCCAAGATGACGAAAAAAAAAATCTGGTAAAGTTTGAGCTCTTAATATTAATATTAAGAGGTGGCGATTTGTGATTTTTGAATTCCTATTTAAATAACACAGAAATATTTTTTTATTTTCTTTGGATTTTTATTGTGTTTGAACGGATAATTATCTAGTAAAAACCAAAACTTATTCTTGTAGGGAATTCGACGATCTACAAAAAAGGTCTGATATGATTTTTTGCTAAGTCAACTCTTTCAAAAGTTATTTGAGGTTAAAGTCTAAACCTAAATTGAAAAAGATCATTTTTACAATTTTTTATATTCTATTACAAAATAATGTCTTATAAGTATAAAATATTTCATTTGTTATGACCTTTGTTGTTGTTATTCAATAAATTTATTGAAAAAAATTTTTTTTCATCCAGCATGATTCAAATAAAAATACACTTTGTAATAAGTGACACACTTAATAATACACTTTGTGATAAGTTTCATTGAAAATGAAATATTTTATACTTATAAGACATTATTTTGTAATAGAATATAAAAAATTGTAAAAATGATCTTTTTCAATTTAGGTTTAGACTTTAACCTCAAATAACTTTTGAAAGAGTTGACTTAGCAAAAAATCATATCAGACCTTTTTTGTAGATCGTCGAATTCCCTACAAGAATAAGTTTTGGTTTTTACTAGATAATTATCCGTTCAAACACAATAAAAATCCAAAGAAAATAAAAAAATATTTCTGTGTTATTTAAATAGGAATTCAAAAATCACAAATCGCCACCTCTTAATATTAATATTAAGAGCTCAAACTTTACCAGATTTTTTTTTTCGTCATCTTGGACGATATTTTCATAGTATCTAAGGAAAAAAAAATTAAAAGTTTTTTTTGGCCCACCCTAATATATATATATATATATATATATATATATATATACAATATATATATTAGGGTGGCCCTTATTTTTCAACTTTCTAAAAGTTTAGCTCCCACCCGCCTATCTTGTTTCAATCAATAAAAAAACGATATGTGCAAAAATTTAGCTCAATCGAATAACTGCGAGGCGACCCTCATCGACCATAAAGTTTTGAAATTTTCGCTCAGAAGGTCATATTTTCATATAATTTTTTTCTAGTTATTTTATTTTCTGGAAGATTTGCTTTGTCACTTGTTATTTCGTCAGTTTTTAATAATCAATTAGTAAAGGAGATTAATGCGAATCGGAGTATAACGTACAATTTTTTTTTCCATAGCATGTGATTTTCTATTACTAAGTTAATATAAAAAATCACTAAATATTAGCCGTATGAATTATGTCATGTGGTTTATCATTAAAGATAAATTTATACTATTATTTTTGTGTGCTTCGTTTATTTATTTTGAACCAAGTATGATAATTGATTTTTTAATTATCGTTTCAGAACTGTTTGTGGTGCTGGTATAAGGTGACTTTTATTAAGTGTTCTTCCTAGACTTGTAAAATGGCATCAACTTCTTCAGGTCGTTCGGCACACAAGTTAAGAAAAGATTTTTATGTCACTCTTGTTGGCTACATTTCCAATCAAATCGTTGGAGCCAAACTTCCTTCAAACAGACAAGTTTTAAGCGTCTTTTTCTACAATCTAAGAGTTGTAAATATTACAACGAAAGAAAGTGCAGCATTGGTGATTCAAGAAGTTTCTGTTTTTTGGCAAAAAGCACGAATTCCTATTAGAAGATCTGACCACTGCATTGATAAGTTAGTTAAACTCTATGATGAATGGAAACATTTACAGAAAAATTTGTCTAGAATTACAGACAAAGAAAAAAAAAAGAGATCTTTTCGTGGAAACTCTGGACGATCTCTTTGACATAGCTCATTCAGATGCTTTGGGACAAATGAAAAATGAAGAGGACAAAAATTTCTTAATGCTTCAGCGCCAAAAAGGACGGCTGGGCTCCATGGTTGGTGTAGATCGAAAACTAAAACACAAGGAAGAAAGAGCACTAAAGGACACTGCAATAGAAGCTGTCAGGAAAAAAAGAACTTATGAAGAAATGGAACGACAATTTGAGATATCAAAAACTGATGATTCTACATCAGTTTGCAGCAAAAGCAGTGATGATGATGATGATGACAGTGAAAGTTCTTCTGCCATCGATAAGCAAATAACAGCAACAACTACAGCAACAGCAACAGTTGAAACTCGAGGTACATTGCAGTTTTTTACTCCCCGTCTTTCTGAGGTTTTTGATAGGTGCAAAATCACTGATAGAAATGGGGTTTACATATTGATGGCTGCTGCAGAAGCTTTTGGGCGTGATACTAAAAACCTGGTATTAAATCGAACTTCATTTCAACGCCTTCGAAAAAAATTTAGAGAAGCAAGACACACAGAAATTCAACACAAATTCAAACTAAACGACTGCCAAGAATTAGTGTTGCACTGGGATGGAAAGTTGCTTCCAGCACTCACAGGTGTTGAAAAGATTGATAGACTGGCAATAATAGTAACTTTTGAAGGCAAGGAGCAACTGTTGGGAGTCCCTGAAATCCCAACATCTTCAGGAGAAGAGCAAGCTATGGCTGTTTACCAAGCAGTGGAGAAGTGGGGTATAATCGATAAAATTCAGGCACTTTGCTGTGATACGACTGCAAGCAACACAGGTAGAATAAATGGTGCCTGCACAAATCTAGAAAAATTGTTCAATCGTATTCTGTTGTACCTGCCTTGCCGTCATCACATTTTTGAGTTAGTTTTGAGGAGCTGTGTCAACTCACTGATGAGTGCAACTTCTGGTCCAGATATGGCGCTTTTCAAAAGATTTAGAGAATCCTGGAAAATACTCGACAAGAAGAATTACAGAACCGGTAGCAATGAAGTGCCTGATGATGTCCGCTCTACCATTCTTGGATTTCTTGAAAACCAGAGTTAGTTTTGAGGAGCTGTGTCAACTCACTGATGAGTGCAACTTCTGGTCCAGATATGGCGCTTTTCAAAAGATTTAGAGAATCCTGGAAAATACTCGACAAGAAGAATTACAGAACCGGTAGCAATGAAGTGCCTGATGATGTCCGCTCTACCATTCTTGGATTTCTTGAAAACCATCTTTATGAGCAGAAACAACAGCGAGATGATTACCGAGAATTGTTGGAGTTAACTATGATCTATCTTGGCGGTATTCTGAAGAGCGGGATATCGTTTCGTATACCAGGAGCTGTGAGTCATGCTAGGTGGATGGCCAAGGCAATTTATTTACTCAAGATTTACCTATTTCAAGATCAATTTCAGTTAACTGATGGGGAGAAGAAATCTTTAAAAAGATTATGTATTTTTCTTGCTCGAGTTTACGTTCGAGCCTGGTTTCTATCATCAGAAGCAATTAAAGCACCTTATCACGATTTCCTATTCATGCGTCAATTGTTAAATTTTCGGGATATTGATCCAGAAATCAGTAAGGCCGCTGTTAAAACATTTTCAAACCATCTCTGGTACTTAGCTCCCGAAACTGTGGCTTTATCCTTATTTGATGACAATGTTCCAATCACGGTTAAAAAAAATATGGCCCAAGTTATGCTAGAAGCAGATAAAGGTGAAGAAGAGAAAGAAGAAAAAAATCAACTAAAGAGGTACATTGTGCACCAAAATGATTTTTCTTCCTTCACAAACAACGAGTTTTCGTCTTTTGTAACTCTCGTGACAAAAACTTTCTTTACGAGATTCTCTATCAGCACCGATTTCCTCGACAAAGACCCTTCAACATGGAAGAATGATGCTGGTTACAAAAGTGCAATTAAAAAACTGGAGAAGATAGTTGTTGTGAATGATGTTGCAGAAAGAGGCGTCAAACTAATTCAGGAATACAATAACATTCTCACAAAAGATGCAAATGAAAAACAATTTGTTTTGCAGATCGTTGCTGAAGACCGTAAAAATTACCCAACTGCTACTAAATCTTCTCTTAGGAAAAAATAATATTCAATGTTCGTTCGTTCACATATGTATGTTTTGATTCTATACAAAGTATTGTTCTAAATAAAAATGTCTTTCCCTTAAAGAAAATTGTAGCTTTATTAAAAAAACATAATATTTTCACAATTTTCATGTTATTTCAAGGATTGTTCCAACTTCAAGGTGTTTGAGGGTCGTCTAGTAGTTGTCCGATTCAAGTGAAATTTTATACAGTCTGTTTTTTTGTTTATTGGGATAAGATTAGGGGGTGGGAGCAGCAAAATTTTGACTTTCGGAAAATACCCTATAGCTAAGGGCCACCCTAATATATATATATATATATATATATATCAGTATTTACTTATTATACGTTATTTTATATTACTTATTTATTTACTCTTTGTTATTTTATTAATTTGACTACTTCAACTGGACTTTCATTATATTATGTAACATGACACTAGTTATAAACGTTTTAAAATTTGATATATTTGACTGGATAACAATCTGTACGACAATATCTCTGTTCTATTTTTTAAAAAATTTCTACAGCTACACCTATGGACGTATAATGAGGAGAGGACTGCAATTAGCGGAATGCATGCACTCTCGAGATATATAAACTGCGCTTAGACTATATTCAGTATCAAGATCAAGATCTATAACTGATAGGATCATTACCAGTGAAATTTAATTAATAACCGATACTAAAGATGATTTTATTCTAAGTCGAAACGTTTGTTGTTATATAATTTTTTGTATAATATGGTTGGCACTGTCACCCGGCTTCGTTTTTGTCTTTTAATTAATAACATTGTAAAGTAAAAAAAAAAATTATTTTAATAAAAATTATAAAAATTATTTTATTGTTGGGTAAGATTTTTTGCTGGAAATATCTCTTCAAATCTGACACCAAATTAGTCGATAATAAATAAGAGTTCAAACAAAAATGTCTGTTCAATTGTTCAGCAAGATATAAAGAATGTATGGTTTATTGACAGTGGAACTTCCAAGTATATTATTCAACCTCAATAGTTAACAAAATTTCGTCATTCCTAAAGTTGGGTCTTAATGAGTGATAATACAACTTGTGAAGTCAAGGGATCTGGTACAATCCTTGAAAAGAGAATGGAAGGAAAGTAACATGACATCAATCTCGAAAACGTGTAATACGTCCCCAACTTAAATAAATCTCCTATCCATCTCATCGGAGAATGCATCAATGAAGGTATCTATTTAGACATCAACTTTTCAAACAAAACAGCTGAAATTCATCATAAAGAGTCAATATTCAGGATTAAACAGGATTAAACTGTATATCGATTTATCATGTGTCCAAGGATAATGATAGAGTTCAACATTGGATTTATAAATTCGATGCAATTGTGGCATATAAGACTGCGCCCATAATCAACAAAGAAAAGAACTAAAGAACCCTTGTGGAAACAAAAATGAAAGAGCTCGGGTTAAAGTTTAACGATTAGGATTTCTTTAGTGAAGACTGTCAATATTGAAAGTCACATCGTTTGCCATTCAAGAAGTCGATCATCAATCTAAAAATCCTGAAAAATTTACCCATAATGATATCTACAGTCCTATCACCTCTCTAGCCAGATTTTTCTTGCTCTTCAAAGAGATGACTGTACCAGGATTCCGCGTAGTATATTTTTTAAAGAACAAGTCTGACATGTTCAAGCAATGCAAAGAATCCATACTTAACAAATTTTAACTGTACAGAAACTTCTATCATAATGAGATTGCTTCTATTGATTTCTTTATTTTGCCGATATTGATACAAAGATATAGAAGCAACAGTGCCATTCGCTCTTGAGTAAAATGATGAAAATCTGAAAGAGAAACTCGCACAATCGTAGAGTCAACAAGAATCATGTTGTGTGCAAAAAATGTATCGCGGTTTCTGTAGGCGAAATCCATAAATATCGACATTTATATTTTAAACAGATCAGGACAGATCAGTGTAAATGAACCAGATAACGAGATACTGAAGAAATTGAACAAGATGAACAAGAACGAAATGAAAGTAATCTACAGCACCATCATTTATGAATTTCAATTCGATCTCTACAGTTTAAGATAAATTTTTCGCGCGCGCGCGCGCGCATGCAATATAATAAATCAATCATCTATCAAGAAGCTATCAATAATATAATATAATATAATATAATATAATAAGGAATAATGAGGAATGGAAAAAAACTATCTGTGAGAAACTAGAAATTCATGAAGCACTTGGGGGATAGTGGATTTCTTTCCTGATTAGAAACTTATAGAATTAAAGTGAACGTTTAAAATTAAGTACTTGACATCAAGCAACATAAGCTGCTTTAAGGTAAAACTTTGAGCTACAGATTTGGCACAGAAACATTGATTGCACGGAGACATTACATTCTCATTGGTAGTAAGATATGATTTAGTGAGACGCTCCTGGCTGTCATTGCTGGAACAAGCTTAGATGTGACAGTTTGATATAAGAATTGCATTTCTTAATAGAAAACTAGATGAGAAAATCTATCTATGTCACTCCTAGAAGGAATAGAGGTAACAGATACCTGCAAAGTGTATAAGTTGAACAAAGCTTTTAATGGTTTAAAACGAGTTTCGCTCGTGAAACGCAACATTTGACAAGTTTTTAATTCCAGAGAATTAAACACGTGACTATTCACATGTAAAATTTTATCAATAGTCTCTCAACGCACGCCTCTACAAGCGCCCTGTAAGGGCCAATTTCACCAACCACGGTTAGATTAACCGACGGTTAAAGTTAGCAGGGTGGTCAACAGACATTCATATTCTCTCATAACCTCTTATATGTTGTCAATTTTACGGAGCTTTGTCTATCTGAAATTTCATCAGTGAGTGAGAATACAAAATGAATGATATTATAAATTACATATTTTTTGACGAATTTGCTGGTTACAATTTAGAAAAACGTCGAAGACCACGTGAAATCAAACCACGTAAAAATTATTTAGAATTGTTTGACGATGTAGATTTCAGTACAAGGTTTAGAATATCAAAAAATCATTTTATGATATTATTGGAAAAAATAGAAGATGAAATACGACCACAAACTGATTGGTATGTACAAATATATGTGTATATATATATGTATATATATGTATATATATATATATATATATATATATATATATATATATAATAGTAAGATTATATAAATAACGTTAATTACTGTTAAATACTGTTATTTTTACAGTAACGATGCTATTCCACCTATTATACAATTGTTAGTTGCATTACGATTCTATGCAACAGGATCCTTTTTGCAAACTATTGGAGATTTCTGTGGAATTAGTACATCAAGTGCTCAGAGAATTGTTCACCGTATATCCAATGCTATTGCTGCATTAAGAAATGAGTTTATAAAACTTCCAATATTACCTGAAGAAATTCGTCGAAATGAGAAGGAATTTTATCAAACTGCTAAATTTATTCGTATTATTGGCTGTATGGATTGTACTCATATAAAAATACAATCGTTTGGTAAGTAGAATTGAAGTGGTTTTTTATGTAAATACAATATACATTCTTTTGATATATAACTTTCTCTATAATATTGTAGATGGAAAAGAAAGTGAATTATTTCGCAACAGAAAAGGATGGTTTTCCATTAATGTACAAGTTATAGTTAATGCAAGATTAGAAATTATAGATATTGTGGCACGTTGGCCAGGCTCAACGCATGATTGCACCATTTTTGATCATTCAAGGATAAAAACTTTATTTGAAACAGGCACATTTGGTGATAGTGTAATTATAGCAGATTCTGGATATGCAAACCTACCATATATTATGTGTCCATTGCAATGTCCGACAACAGCTGCAGAGCACCTCTACAATGAAGCGCAGATTAGAACGCGTTCAAAAATTGAACGTTTCTTCGGTATTTGGAAAAGAAGATTTCCAGTTTTGTCTATTGGAACGCATTTTCGTACACCTGACAAAATCCTTTCTGTTATTATTGCAACGGCAGTTTTACACAATATTATCCAACAAGATAAAGAAGAAATAAGAACCAATTCCGAAGCATATAATAATGCTATTGAATTAATGCGAAATGTGGATAATGTTAATAGAAATGTCACTGATGTGCGTCATAAACTAGTGAAATATTTTGAAAGGTTAGTGTTCTTTAATAATTAATGTATGTACTTTAATAACTGAAGCTACTTTAAAAAAAATAACAGGTTAATTTAAAGCAAAATGTGAAATGTAAAATACAATACGAGGACAACACAATTGACTCAAGGATTATGAAAGTCAATTATAAGGCAAACGATTTTACTTAATGGAAACATATTAACTGGACTTTGAATGATAAAAAGTTATATTTTAGTTTGTATTTATTAAACTTATGCATATATTTTGTACTTGCATTTGCATTGTATACATAAAACAAAATATAGAATAAATATCCTACAATATTTTGTACTTTTTTTCACATCATGCATTTTATCACATTTCATTGCATCACATAAGTGACATAACACAGTTTCTTTGTTTTCAATGACATCACGTTGTAAAAATATTAAATCTAATAAAGATTCTTTTTCTGCGTCAGAAAATTTCTTTTGCCTTTGCATGTTTTAATCTGTAAAAACAAATAAACTTTATAATGTCATTTTATATTATATAAAGAAACATATTATATATATTTATATTACCTTTTAAACTTTTTTTCACATGTATAATACACTGTTTATTGCTTCCCACAAATTTCAGGTTAGAGCCAAGAGGTTAGGAGAAAATATGTATGTCTGTTGGTCACCCTGCTAACTTTAACCGTCGGTTAATCTAACCGTGGTTGGTGAAATTGGCCCTAAGAGAGAGATCACTGCGCGGCGCGAAAAGTCTAACCTCAAAACGGTACATGCGAGTGGTACGCATAAAAGCACAACCCTCTGTAAATTCGTGTTAAGCATGTCGAATACAACATCAGCTCCGTTGCATGGATTATCCGCAATCGAGAAGCTTCGTGGTCGCGAAAACTATCCTACATGGAGATTCATGATGAAAGCTTTTCTCGAACTCGAGGATTTATAGGCCTGTGTGGAAAAAACCGAAGAGGACGCAAGGAAGGATACGAGAGCTAAGTCAAAAATAATTCTATGCATAGATCCAATAAACTGTGTTCACGTAAGAGACACTGCAACTGCCAAAGAAACTTGGGACATATTACAAGTTGCTTTCGAAGACTCAGGTTTGACACATAAAGTAAGTCTACTGCGCACGCTTGTTAGAAGTCAATTAGATAAGTGTAAGTCTGTAGAAGAATATATTGACCGTATCGTCACAACGACTCATACATTAAACAATTTAAATTTTAAAGTACCAGATGAATGGATTGGCACATTACACAGCCCCACAAAAAAAAAAATTTTTTTGGCCCAGGGGTCTGACTATGATTACTATATGTTTTTGGGATCGCTGAAACTGAATCCGAGGTTAGTTTTGCTCCATCACGTCAGGATTTTTCATAACCTCAAAAATTAAGCCCAAAAACCGCATAACTCAAGAAATCAGCTGTCCCCGGAAATTTAAATCTTAGAAATCCCATAATCGTGTAACCCCGTAAACCCAAAAATCCTTAAACCCAAAAACCCCATGACCCATAACCCCATAACCTCTAAACCCAACCAGCTACGGAGATACGCATCTCTGATATCGGAAAAGCACAGTTATGAGGCTGTTGATCAAAGTATCGTAAACTCTATTCTGCTTTAATCCCATAACCTTTCAAACCCTTAAGCCCACAAACCCCTAAACCCAAAAACCCCATGATACGTAACCCCATAACCACATAACCCCATAACCCCGATACGAAAGGTAATAAATGAGCAAAGTCAATGTGCAGTATGTCAATTTTACAAAAGAAGACCCCATAACCCGATAACCCCACAGCTCCATACGCTCCATACCCTCTAACCCTATAACACCGTCACCCAAAAACCACGTACTGTCATTACAACTACCCTATAATCCCGCAACCCCATAACCTCATTAACAATGTTATTAAAATTGTAATATTCAATGTCTCATAGCAAAACAACTATCGTGGCATGGATTCCACAAAATTAATGCTTTTAAACCCTATAACCTTACAACCCGATAAATTCTGATTGAAAATACTATAACTCTAAAGTATCAAACTTTCCAGGAGAGGGTCAGGCCTTTGGGCAACGTATTTGGATGAAACTTCAGAACATGTTTTCTAGTACTGAAATATGAAAAAAGCTGCAATATTAGACTCCAATGCCTCATATATCTAAAGTTATGGGGAATTTTCGTCATTTATCGAAAAATATTACTTTTTGTTGCAAAGCCTGTAGCTCAAACGCATGTTAATTTGGAACTTTCTAACCAAACATAAATAAAAGATCAGTTCAAATCCTTTCCATGGGAAAACAAATTTGTTCAATTTGGACCTTTTATTCGTGAGTTACAGCTGTTTAAAGAATAACAATAAATAAATTTACAAATAAATAAATAACAAAAACAGAGCTTGTAGTAGCCTTTTTTTAACTGTTTTGAATTTTTGCAATGGCTAAAATAAGAGTATAAATATGTATTTATAAATAAAAATAACTATATATCTGTATAAATGAGAATAAATAAATCTTATATTAAATTTGTAAATAAATATAGGTAAATAAATAAATAAGTCAACGAATAAATAAATTGTAATTAAGATTTAGTCAGTCTTGTTTGTAACTGTATCGAGTTCTTTTCTCATCGAACGATCTGTGCAAGGGATTATGGTTTCGCTTCTTACTGTCTTGTGTTTCTCGCTGTAGCGTCCAGCAGTAATCTGCAAGCATGTTGATGTCCCCTTGATATCGTTTTTCCATGACCATGATATCTTGGTGAAACCTTTCACCCTGCTCTTCGCTGAAGTCCCCAAGGTTCTCTGGAAATTCTGCAAGATGGGAGTCCAGGAAATGCAATTTTAAATTCATGAGACACTGTTGCTTTTGATAGTCAGAGATCATTTTAGCAACGATTTTTTCATAGTGAGGGCTTTTTTTATTTCCCAGGAAATTTTGAGCTACAGCCTTGAAGCTTTGCCAGGCTTCTTTTTCAAATTTATTCATTGTTCCAATGAAAGCTTTGTCTCTAAACATCGTTCTTATTTGAGGACCGTCAAATACGCCCTCTTTTATTTTTGCCTCAGACAATTTCGGGAATTTTCCGATAAGGTATTGGAAACAGGGTTTAGATTTATCAAGACTTTTGACAAATTGCTTCATTAGTCCAAGTTTGATGTGTAGGGGAGGGATAAGAATTTTGCTTGGCTCTACGAGCGATTGGCGGATGACATTATGTGAGCCACGAACAAGTGATGTTCTAGCTGGCCATTTTTTTTTCACATAATGCTGTGCTCGATCGCGACTATCCCACAAACATAAATACAGATGATGATTTTGTTGATTACAGGGTTATGTAGTTATGGGATAACGGGGTTTTTGGGGTTATATAGTTTGTGGATATGGATTTATGGGTTTATCGGGTTATGGGGTCTTCTTTTGTAAAATTGACATACTGCACATTGACTTTGCTCATTTATTACCTTTCGTATCGGGGTTATGGGGTTATGTGGTTATGGGGTTACGTATCATGAGGTTTTTGGGTTTAAGGATTTTTGGGGTTATGGGATTACAAGGTTAAGGGATTTCTAGGATTTAAATGTCCTAGGACAGCTGATTTCTTGAGTTTTGCGGTTTTTGGGCTTAAATTTTAAGGTTATGAAAAATCCTGACGTGATGGAGCAAAACTAATTTCGGAATTGGATTCAGCGACCCCAAAAACATATAGTAATCATAGTCAGACCCCTGGGCCAAAAAAAATTTTTTTTTTGTGGGGCTGTGTTATTATTGGCAGGGCTGCTTGACGATTACAGACCAATGATTATGAGTTTCGAAAATTCGAGCAGTGCAATCACAACAGATTTTGTAAAAACAAAGCTGTTGCAAGATATTGTAAGATGGCAGCATCTGCCGAACGCGCAGCGGCCGAAATCGGCGCTGAAATTACGCGAAATTTGAGGAATGCGTGTCGCGGCGCTAGAGCGTCGCGACAATAGCGATCGCGAGTCTTGGAGAAGGGACGGAGCAGGTGAGCTTCGCTGCTCGCAAATTCCAAGACGGCACTTGTCGCCGGACGGGCAAGTCAAGCCGTTGTCGTAGAAATCAAGCCGTTGTCGTAAAAATCAAGCCGTTGTCGTAGAAATCAAGCCGTTGTCGTAGAAATCAAGTCGTTGTCGATGAAGTCAAGTCGTGTCGAAACTGTCGTGTCGAGAACAATCTGTCGAGTCGAGAATGGACCCGTCGTGTCGAAAAAAAAGCGTTGCGCCGAATTTGTAACTCAATCGCGGCGTTGGTGAAAGTGTCGGACACATAATTTTGCCGTCGGAACTCTGTATCAGTTGCCGTCGGAACTTTGTATTATTAACTCTGTATTCTTAAGTTCATTATATCTATCTTCACTTCAAGTGTGTGTGTGCCGTTTATTAGCCACCCTGATACATCATCAAAAGAACACTCGGTACACGTAGATAAGTACGGTATAGATAATCAAAAGTGGGATAGACAATTCGAAGTCGATACCAAATCAGTAACCACAACTTTACAATATCAAATACACCCAATCGCCTGGCACGAGTAACAACGAGATGGCTCTTTATATAAAGAAGAAAGGAGAAGGACCCCGATGCTTTACATGTAACAAGCACGGTCACGTGGCAACACAATGCAGATTTAAGCAAGCCAAATAGAATCCACCGAATAATAAAACCGATAAATAAGAGTCCACCACTTCGAAGAAGGAAAAAGCGTTCATTACTTATTTTTCGTCAACTAATTCTAAAAGCTACACGGACTAGTACGTAGATTCGTGTACATCTACACATATTACCAACGATGATACAAAGCTTTGTAAAGTATTTTATCGAGTGAGAGTAATGTCAGATTAGAGAGCACCGAATTCACCCCGGAAAGATTATAGAGATAGAGAGTAGGCGAAAGATAATTAAAGAATGCTATTGAAAACGGAGTATAAGTATATTTCACAAAGGTACAAACTAATGACTCTCGTGGAGCGATTCGACCGGTCGCTGCCACTTCCTGAAAGAGAGTGCGAACCTTTCGACGCACGTTCACGCTCTCAACTCTCTTCCGGAAACATGTACAGCGCCGTCTTCATCGATATGTACTTCCGTACTTCCGGGCGGCGCGATCGAGTATCGATCGCGGCGCTCGAGCTGTCGATCAGCTGTCATCCGTCAGGTGTCGGTAACAACGTGTAAAACCTTTTCGCAAGTTTCTTACAGCTCGGCCATCCTGCATTGAACTGCGTCGCTGCAGTTTTCAGTCATGCAGTTGCCGTTTTTCCTTTTTTATTATTGTACATAGTGGTAAAGTGTTCGTGCATTGCAGATAACAAACAGGTAAGTACATGTTTTCTTTCCAAAATAAGTGCAACTTAAATCTAACCTTATATCTACTTTATATTAACGAGGTTGACTTAACATAACTTAATTAACTAATTTAGACTTAACGTAAACTTAAAATAATTGATTTAGGCTCAGACTTATTTGTATTATTGCGCCTTTGCCCATACGGATACATACTCGCTTGGTGGCCGATTGCCACTTCTTAAAATAAACTATATATATATTATTTTCTTTTCTCTTTTGACAGCTGCCATCATGTCCTGATTGGGGTTTTTTATGTCTGGATTGCCAGTGGTTTTATCCATGGCTTCAATTTGTCAGATGATACTATGGTATCCAATGGTTTTTGCGTAATATTAAAACCTGGTATATCTTTCACGACGTATCTATTGTTTCCGAGAACTTTACCAATCTGATACGGACCTTTGTAACATGGTTTTAACTTAGAGTTTTCGTTGGGTTGATTTCGGATATTCCGAATCAGGACATAATCGCCGGTGTTGTATAACGACGGTTTCTTTAACAAACTATTTCGGTAGTCACGATTGTAGTCGAACAATAATCTTGTCGCTTTTTCGGCGTTATTTCTAATCATTTCTCTATTTCCTTGAACAGAGTTGTCGGCGTCAACTAGCGCTCTAGTGAGTTCGGCTAGTCGAAAATCGCTATGGTTTCGCTGGTCATAGCCCAAGAGCACTTTCGACGGAGTCGCGTTTACAGCCTTATGGTGGGTATTATTCAGAATATATTGCATGTTACCTAAGTGCTCTGGCCATTCCGCGGGGTCGTCTAACAATTTGGTCAGCGAGCTTTTTATAAATCGATTCACCCGTTCTGCCATACCATTGGCCCACGGGGCCGCTACCGCTACTCTTCGGTGTTTTATATTATTTCGCGCCGTATAATCTTGAAATTCACGGGACGTAAACGCCGTGCCTCTGTCTGAGACCAGTTCCGACGGCTTACCGAAAGTATTGAATACTGATGTCAATGATTCGATTGTTTCAGCGCTTCCCGTCGATTTGGTGGGCACCAACCACACAAATCGTGAGAAGGCGTCAACCACCACCAGGATATGGCGGAAGCCTCTTTTCGCTTGTTCCAGTGGACCAAAGTGGTCCACATGCACTATTTGCATCGGCGCCGACGGTGGTGACGACGGTTCCGTTTCGCCCTCGAAACGGTTCGGGGCCGCATTCGACATAACACACGTAAGGCAATTTCCTATATAGTCGTGCACCCGTTTCCATAAATGGGGGAACCAATAATTTCCCTGTATCCCTTTTACCGTTTTCTCATACCCGCAATGCGCCATGTCATCATGATGGGCCTTTATTATGTTAATGATGAAGGATTCCGGTACAACAAATTTTAGTTCATCACCGTCTTTTCGGTAAACTAAGCCATCATTTAAGGCGAATTTGTCGTTATCGCGTAATTCTAAATCCTTCGCTATCTCTTTAATTTTAATATCCGTGTGTAGTTCGATGGGCGCGACACAGGTTTCGATGTGAGTTCGAGTAACAATTTAGAGAATGACTCCTCGCATTCTTCCGAGAATTCGTAAGGCATCCCCTTCTTCAGCAAGTTCGTTAGAGGTTTACTTTTAACCACAAAGTTATTAATAAATTTTCTGAAGTATCCCGCGAGGCCTAGAAATCGTTGTAGTTCTTTTATATTACGGGGTCTTTTAAAGTTCCGTATCGCGTCAGTATGACGGTCGCTAATTGTGACGCCCCTTTTGGATATATGGTAACCGAGAAACTCAATTTCGTTACTTAGAAACAAACATTTTTTCAAATTCACTTCAAATCCGTGTGAATATAAAATGGATAACACTTCTTCCACCGTATCTAAATTGCCATTTACCGTGGACGATGCTATTAGGATATCGTCCATATATACAATGACTTTCTCCTCCCTAATCAGCCGATTCAGCAGACTCATGATTCTTTTCTGGAATTCGGCTGGCGACTCACAATAGCCAAACGGGAGACGAGTGTATTCGAATTGCCCGTCGGGGGTCGCGAACGCGAAATACTTAGTTGAGTTATCGTGTACTCGGATTTGGTGAAACCCATCCTTTAAATCCAGCAGTGTGAATACTGATTTATTTGCTAGCCTTGAAAGACAGTCTTCGATCACCGGGAATGGATATTTCTGTTTAACTACTCTTTGGTTAAGCGGTCTTAAATCGACGCATAATCGCATTTTCCCGTTTTTCTTTGTTACAGGTACTACCCGGGCACAATACGGAGATGTGCTCGGCCGAATAATACCACGTCTCAGTAGGTCATCCGTGATGTATTTGTTGCCTTCGATATGGGCAAAACGTCTTGGCGCGAAGCGGAAAACAGACTTGTCCTTCAGCTCGACGGTTACCGCGTGATCGTCGGCTGCTGAGGTACGTTCTTTTGAAATTGTTTTTCGCAGTATGTTTCGCAAACGCTCGCGTGCCTCGGGCTCGCATTTGGAGGTGATTTCGGTTATACTTTCACTTATTGTGTTATTACCGGATTCCTCGGCTATATACAATGGTAACTGAGCAAACAGATTAGCCTGTCCTTCCCGACTTTGTTCTGACGGGCTATACACCAAAACAAGTTTCTCTTTTTGCAAAAAATCTCGACCTAATATGAGATCACCTTCAAAAGCATGCTCGTCTAGAATATAGAGAGTTACTCGCAACGGTACAATTTCAAATTTGTCTAACTGAATATCGGTTTCGATTTTACCAAGCAAACGCAACGACTGACTAGTTAAATTCTTAAGACTAATATCGACCGATAATATCTTGGTTCCCGAAGAACTTAAGAAATTTCTAAAAATATTCGCTTTAACAAATGATACCGGACTGCCCGTATCAACTAATGCTATTAAATCACAAATCTTATCTTTCAGGCGCGTGATCCTGACGAACGGGCGGTCCATTTTGAGCTGCCTCTCCGTGGTCCGCTCCTCGACCGTGGCCACTACTCCGGACGCCGACTCCTCCTTGGCCGACTCCGTCACGGCTGCTACATTGGGGCTCGTCGTCGGTTTCCTTGCTCCTGTCGTCTTGGCTCTCAACGTGGGACAATCAAACCGCCTGTGACCCTTTTCCTTGCAATAAAAACACTGTACCTCTTGACGACAGTCTTTTGTCTGATGACCCTTCTTTCCGCAATTCCGACACTGACCTTCCTTCTGCCGTGGCTGTCCGGGAGGCACGGGCTTCCTTTCCTCGACCGCTCCCTCCGCGATCGTCCTCATCGCCTGTAGGAACGATTCCACCGATCCGCAGGCCAAAGCTAACGCTGTGGCTCGGATGGCGGGCTGCATTATACCTCCTGCGATCAGCTGGATCGCATCCTGTGGGGGAAGGTTTAACCGACGTATTAAGACCAGCTTTTCTATCGCGTACTGGTCAAACAATTCTTTCGACGCGTGCCATTTGCGCGCCTCTATGAGCTGCATCGTTTTATAAAACGGAACTCTCTTTTCAAAGACTTTAGTGAGTTCCTCTTTAAGGCCACTCCATGAGTCCAAAGCAGGCCCTTCCTGCATGTCGAACCACTTCTTGGCCACCTTAGTTAACCGGCTGGAGGCGGCCAGGAGAATCGTTGAATCCGATGCTCCGTGGACCTGCGCGATCCTGTCCACACGCGTCTTCCACGCGACTACGTTGTCCTCGGGGCCGCCCGCAAACTCAGGTATCTGAGCTGCCAAGCCGTTTATCCACCCCGTACTCGGAGATTGATTCCCTGCTCCGGATCTGAATTGACTGCCGCCTGCGTGGTCCATCGAGGACCAGGATCCTGCCCTTTGCTCCGGCTCGCTTGGTCTCGGGGGAGCCTCCTGCCTCGGGTGCTCGGGATCAGCCCGAGCTCTCGGTGAGAACGCTAGCAACAGCTGCGCGAGCTGTTGCTGCTGCTGGTGCATCAGCATCTGCTGCGCGAGCTGTTGCTGCTGCTGGTGCATCAGCATCTGCTGCTGCTGATGCGCCTCCATTTGGGCTTGCATCATCGCCCGCATGAGCTCCAGAGAACGCTCTGCTGCCGGGGAGAACTCCACGCTGCCGGTCCCGACGGCAGCGGAAGCACCCCCGGTTCGAGTCGTTGAGCGCTCCTTCGCACTTTCCATCGCGCGCTCCGTTACGCGCTCCTCCTGTCGTTCCGCCACGCGGTCCGTCGGACGCGGTCCGTCGGATCTCTGGGAATCAGGAGATCCATAGGGCCGTGGCGCTCTAAGTGTGTCATTATCGCGTCGAGTAATTGATTCCGGTCGCCGTGTACCGGAATTCCGTACCTCGACGCTTCCTCGCGGAGCTCCTCGAGCTCCATTCGCTCAAGACGAGAACGATCCATCGGTTCTTTTTCCGTTACTCCGATTTTCCAATGACGTCCCTCGCCTCAAACGGTGGATTGCTCCGATTTTCACAACACTCAAATTCCGCACCGACTCTAATTCTACTTGCCTCGTACACGAGGGGAAAGTGGGGCGAATCCCACTTCTGAAAGTTTGTAAAGACTTGCCTCGTACACGAGGGGAAAGTGGGGCGAATCCCACTTCTGAAAGTTGTAAACTATTTTATCGAGTGAGAGTAATGTCAGATTAGAGAGCACCGAATTCACCCCGGAAAGATAATAGAGATAGAGAGTAGGCGAAAGATAATTAAAGAATGCTATTGAAAACGGAGTATAAGTATATTTCACAAAGGTACAAACTAATGACTCTCGTGGAGCGATTCGACCGGTCGCTGCCACTTCCTGAAAGAGAGTGCGAACCTTTCGACGCACGTTCACGCTCTCAACTCTCTTCCGGAAACATGTACAGCGCCGTCTTCATCGATATGTACTTCCGTACTTCCGGGCAACGCGATCGAGTATCGATCGCGGCGCTCGAGCTGTCGATCAGCTGACACCCATCAGGTGTCGGTAGCAACCTGTAAATCCTCTTCCGCAAGTTTCTCAAAACACAACATACACAACAAAACAAACACAACAAACAAAAACACAACACAAACAAAACACACACGCACAACACACACAACACAAAAACACAACACACACAACAACAAAACAAAACACGCAAAAACACAAAACAAAACACAACACAAACAAAAACACACAACACACACAAACAAAACACACACACAACACAAATAAACAAAAACACACCCACCCAAATAATTGTACGGACCACCACACCCCCCACAAAGACCAAATCTATACACAAACACGAACAGCAACAACTCCCATCAAGCAAGAAGCCAGCACCACACCCAAAAACAAAACCAAAACACACAAACACCCCGCCCACCACCGACCCAACACACACACACACCACCCCACAACTCACAAACCCCAACCCAACACTCACCGGGCACCCACCACAGCTGCCCAACCAAAACACCCCCCGCAACAACCCACAACAGCAAAACTCCCACCCACAACCACAAAAAACCATAAACTTAACCCTACACCCCAAAAAAAACCCCACCCCCACAACCCACCAACACAACCTACAGCAACACCCCCACACCCACAACACAACGCCAAGAAACTCACCAACAACACCCAACACACACACCACCACACACAAACCACAGATGAGAACAAAACCACCAAACTATTACAACAAAACACTCCGACAAGACAAACACCAAACCCGACCGCGATCCACAACCAAGCCGTGACCTGATAAAATCCAATCACCACCCCACCCCCCTCTACCACAAACGATACCAGTAAATCCTACTGACGGTATCGAGAAATTAAAGCAAAGGCCGCTTGACTCCTTACAACACAAATGCACGCAACACACACACCACGCGAACCACCCGACACAGCACAACCCCATAGACAATTATTATCAGTGAGTAAAATGGTCGAGAAAGGCCTATCAGTCATTTTTCCTTTAGAACAGTGCTTTATAAGCGACGGTGGAACATTCAAGGATGGTAATCATTTGGCGGCTATAATAAAAAATAATGACATATATAAGCTAGATGTCCCCAGTAAATACTAAAGACGGTATCGAAGAAATTAAAGCAAAGGACGTATTATATACACCAAATGGTGCAGCTAATTTATTATCAGTGAGTAAAATGGTCGAGAAAGGCCTATCAGTCATTTTTCCTTTAGAACAGTGCTTTATAAGCGACGGTGGAACATTCAAGGATGGTAATCATTTGGCGGCTATAATAAAAAATAATGACATATATAAGCTAGATGTCCCAAAACCTAAAGCGTATTTTACAGCCAGAAATCAAAATGCAAGTCTATGGCACAGACGACTCGACCATTTAACACCTGCCAACCGTAACCCTACAATAGATATTTTGGTATTCCGTCGCCCCATCCATCCCCACCCCAAACCCCCCTCAACTAGGAAGATAAACATCGAAAAATTCAGTCAAAATGCAGAGAATGTTTGTATTCCGTGTCTGAAGGGAAAGCAACACCAACTCCTATTCAAGGATAGCGGTAAGAAGACTAACAACTTACTAGAATTGGTACATACAGACGTATGCGGTCCAATGGAGATACCAGCTCTGAACGGTGCAAACTACTTTGTAATTTTTGTCGACGATTATAGCAAGAAGACATTCACTTACCTTATGAAACACAAGAATGAAGTCAAAGATATCTTCGAAAAATTCCGTTCAGAAGTCGAAACGGACAGAGTGTTCCCACTGGGTTTTGTATAAAAAAATTTATGAATCCACGAGTTTGACATAATAAAAATTCGTAATAAAAATTCATAATAAAAATTCTATATATTGTTCTATATATTGTAAATCACTGAATTTAACTTCATCTAATTTTGCCTTCATTGGCCGGATCATCCTCCGACCTTCCTTCGAATACAAAAGAGATGTAAATCCGACCGGGCAACTTCCGCGTGGTACATCTTGGATAATGCTAATGCTGGCGGTGCTGTAACTTTCAAGCCTCATAACTCAGAGTACTTAATGAAAATTAACTTAAATATAAAATATAGTGTTTTGAAGAGCTCTCGAGGTAAACTACAAGAATATATAATGAAAAATAGGGAGTTCCATTTAAAAAATTCAAAGTGATTTTTATGTGACTTTGATGGTGCTATTCAAGACTATACACTAATGTTACTATGTAATGCGTAACTTAAAACCCTACAACTTTTGTTTGAAACATTTTTATCTGTTGCGTTCAGTTTTCAACAATATTCGGCACGTACTGGTGATCTCAGACACCTTGTATATACACGGTGATTCATTTTAATCGCATCAGGATTATCTCGTAAAGGAGATAGAGAAAAATGTTTAATACAAAAGTTGTAGGATTTCGAGGGGGAAGTGTGATGGTAATCTTGACCTTGTCTCCCATGGCCATCTTCAAGGTCATTCCAAGGTCAATTTAATTTTTAAAAATAGAAACTATTATTTTTTAAACAGATTCTTAATTTACGCAAAAAAATAAACAAGTTTTGGCTGAAACGTTTTTTTAAATTTAATATTTAACCATTATTTTTAAAGTTATTTAGTAAAATTTAATTATATTATTGCATTTTGTTTACTTAATTATTAAAAAATTAAAGGATAATAATTTAAGTAATATTGATTATTATCACAAAGCATGATCGCAATAAAGTTAAACAAAAGTTGCAGGCTACTTTAGCATTACCAAGGAGCGAGGAGTCACTAAATACCATAGAACTGACGAACTGTGGGGTCTCTGTCAAGGGATACTAAGCGAGCTGTACTTTCCATGTAGTGCATCCTGGATAGTGCTAAAGCTGCCCGCAACTTTTATTTGACTTTAATTATGTTATAAAACTCATAAAAACCATCTCTTGTTTCAATTTTGACAAAAAAATTTGGAAGCAAAACAATTTCAAATTGCAAAGTAAGAATGTGATAACTCAAAAACAACGCATTTTTTGTTTGTATTAACTTTCTTTTTTGTTTTTTGGTTCTCCATTCATCTCCCGAGCGATTTACCTCGACTTACGGAACACCCTGTATATACATATTTCCTATCATTTAGAAAATAACTTTAGAACCTTATCTTTTGCCTAATGTTTACATTTTCACTTAAAAGTTTCTATCTTAAGTCTGCGGCACACAATGCTTCTTTGCCTGCTGGATTGCTACCTGGTCACTCTGCTGGCTGGTCTGCTGTCCTGATTATCTCTCACAATAAGCAAGCACAAATTCACGCAAGAAAAATAGCACCTGACCTATCACGGAAATTCAGTAGACTAACTAACAAGCAATCCAGCAGGCAAAAAAGTGTACCGCAGGCTTTAGACAATTAAAAAATATATGAAAACAATATACTATATAATGTATGTAATATATACTGAGTAAGTATTTATATGGATACATATACGAGTACATATTTTTTTTTAACTGGCAATAGTGATATCTTGATGAGCGTTTATTTTTGACAACGTTTCGACCTTTGGCTTAGGTCCTTTTCAAGTATATCTACAAATATGTAAAATGTAGGACAATACAAACTTACGACGCAATATTACATAATAATGGTAACTTACATAAACGTCCGCTTAGAGCAACGCATACCTTAAGATTACGAACTCAATTACATTATTAAGTTACTATGGAACTAAAGAAGAACATCAGACGTAAATTAGCGTCTGATGTTTATGAAGGTAAAAGCTCTACTAAGACTGAAGGTGTCTTTTTTAATAAAGGGGGGGGACAACATAAATAAGTAAACAACAACAATTAATACGATTCTTGACCGCGTATTACTAAATAGTAGAAATAAACTTTAATTTGCCTCTTAACAGTCTGGATCACTTTTTGCCAATCAATGATCACCAGCAACAGACATAAATAAGTAAACAACAACAATTAATACATTCTTGACCGCGTATTACTAAATAGTAAGAAATAAACTTTAATTTATATTTAAACCTCATTACCAACGTACGTAAGTAAACGAGTCAAACCTGGATCTTTTTGCCAATCAATGATCTGCGCAATCATGATGTACACAATTAAATACAAGATGCGTGTCGTAGTGTTAATAAGAACTCCCCATCCCCACATATATATGAGGAAGTTCAGGTTCGAATCCTGGCTGAAACTAAATATTTTTTCATAAATTATTTATATGCAAGTTCCTTATTAACACTAACATTTGGAATCAAGGTTGATTTTATGTTGGTGATTTGCGTTTTCAAATTCGACTGTGTCGACACGCATCTTAATTTAATTGTGTACTGCGATTGCGCAGATCATTGATTGGCAAAAAGATCCAGGCTCGACCGTTAAGAGGCAAATTGATTTATTTCTTACTATAAATAAGTAAGTAAATACATGTAAGAAAATAGAGACGAAGAGCGATGTTTATATGTGAGATGATAAGTCGATTAAAATGTCAGTTAAAAGACAAGAAAAGCAACTAAACGAAAGTCAAGAATTTTGTAAACTATTTAATAATCCGTCATATATAGCAGTCAGGTTTTCAGTGTCTTTCTGTGAATTAATTGTGAAGTCACATTTTTTAATAAACATCATTTCCGCAATTTCTCTTTTTTTCTTTGTGTTTCTTTGTGTAAAACTTTCGGGTTATCCCAGTCAAAGTCGTGGCCCAGAGATAATCTATGCTTGCTCACTACCGAATGATTAGCAGGTTTTTTGTTATCATTGCGGTGTTTAACCGAGTTATTAGATGGCGTTTTTGTCTGTCCTATGTAGCGAGCACTACAATTCAGGCATGTGATTTTGTAAACTAATTCGGTTTGCTTAAAAATATTGAGTGTATTCTTTCCCTTTTTTATTATAAAATTCAATTTATTACACACGAAGTATACGACTTTAACGTTCGTTTTGTTAAGAATGTGTTCTATGTTTTTCCGATTTCTTTAGTGAACGGCACAACAATATAATTTCTAGGGTCAACCATCTTGGTTTCCTGCATGTTAGTATTATTTTTTCTATTCTGTAGTTCATTGAGTCTTTTACTAATGAGCCGATTGGTGATATGTTTCGGATAAAAGTTGTTACGTAACAATTCTTTTATAATGACAATGTTATTTTTGTGAAACCTTTCATCGAAGAGTAAGATGGCTCTATTCACAAAGTCCGTTATCGTATTCTTTTTATGTTTTAAAGGATGATTAGAAAAAAAATTTAGGTACCGTAAAATTAGGTACTTCCGGATAAAGTCGGTTTTTGGTGCCAATTTGTAATGAGAACATTGTTGTCTCTAATTATAACTATCCAGAAAGGGGATTGAGCCATCCTTCTTTATTTCATGGGATGTTGTGAAATGTTAGACGCGGATGATAACTATTAAAAACCTCGAGAATTCTGTTAATCTCCGATGTAGAAGCTACCATAAGTATGTCATCCACGTACCTATAAAAAACCGGAATCGCGAAATCAAGAAGCCCAATGCAATGAGACTCAAGATCATCCATAACAATGTCTGCCAAGATGGGGGAAAGAGGGGATCTCATGGGGCTGCCGAAAATTTGTTCGTAGAAGGATCCACCAAAGCCAAAACTCGTGGATGAGAGTACCATGTTAATAGCAAAAATGAACTGTTCTCGATTAAATTTGGTTGTCGGTGAGATGTAATGCCAACGAGACTCAATTGCTTTGAAAATTAGTTCTTTGGGAATGTTGTTGTATAGACCGGAGACATCAAGGGATAACAAAGAATGGGAAGGGTGTATGTACATGTTTTTTAAGTTTTTTGTTAAAGTCCAATTGTCCTTTATTATAAATCAATATTTATATATTTGTTGTATACACGCGCACACACACACACACACACACACACACACACACACACACACACACACACAATATTATATATATATATATATATATATATATATATATAATAATGTTTTACATTTGCAATTTTAATTTTAATAATTGATTTTTAAATTATAAATTAATTTTTTCGTAACGATAATATTAAATATTGATAATTCTTGATTGAAAAAGAAGCATCTTCCTATAGACATATTGTATAAAGATAGTTGTAAAGATAGATCCAGCATTGGCCGTATATATTTGTCTCCGGGATAGAAAATTGCGGGACAATTTTTTCCTTATCTACACAAATCAGAGCATAACACAATTTAATAAAAAATGTTCTTATTTTAAACCATTTTTAAGCAAGAACTGATCTGAATTATTATTAATACGTTTGTGATACGATGATATTGACAAAAGAATGTTGTCTCTACAATTGATGCAAGACAACATTAGTAAAAAAAAGATAGGAAAATACCCTTCAATCTTTCTTCTTTCTCGCTTTTTCGCACGAAGTTTACTTAGCATATATTACAGAAAATACATAACATGCTGCTCTGGGAAAAATAATACAGTTCATAACCCACTTTGGGGCCCACGATTAGTAATAATCAAATTATTTGCATTGTTAACCTCTTTACGAATATTTGCATAACTGAATATCAGAACTAATTGGAGAATTGACTTATATAACTTAAAAATCTTTTAAATAAATGAAATAGCTAACCGTGATTTTGAATTATGCGGGGTGAATTAGGTGTTAACAATCCAAATAATTTGATTATTACTAATCGTGGGCCCCAAAATAGGTTTTTATGAACTGTATTATTTTTCCCAGAGTGGGCACATCTACGTTTCTGCTGATAAACATTAGATCATTCGATAATAAATTTATTTTATACTCGCAAGTTTTTACAGTTTTCCCGACTTCAATACTTTCATTAGCACTTTTTGACATCGTGTGCAGTTGTCGAAACATTCATTGTAAAAGTTAAAAGGATGAGTAAAAAACAGAAGTTAATTCGCGAATTAAACTTCAAGAGCATAAAGAAGAATTATTATTTATAAATAAATTTATAATTTCAAAAAATTAAAAAAATTTTTTTATTTTAATAGAATTTAAATTTGATGTTATAGAAGTAGATAATGTTAAAAATTGAAAAATAGTTTATAACTTAATTAAAGATTTTCAATTATTCAACTCCAATTTATTAAAAAATTTATTATTACAATAAAAGTTGCGAGTTGTGTGATGTATTTATTAAAAAATATGTGTATTAAAACAACTGTATTAAGACAATTTTTATTCTAAAGTTGTGATGTAATAAAATAGTTTGTTAACCGATAATTATTGATATTGAAATGAAAACCACTTGCAAGTGATGAGAATTCCAAATGTCTGTGAGATAAATGACACGCATGAGATCAAGAACAAAAAATATTCAGCATAGAATTCATGAGAAATTAGGCGTGAAATGTACCTTTGTGCCTCGAATATTTTTGTCACGAACAGAATTCAACCTCTCGTTTCAATCCATAAATTTGAATGATTTTACCAATCGAATGTGATGTTCACAAGAAAGTGTTTTTTGTTTTGTTATTATTTTATAATAATATCTATAATATCTAATATAATAACTAAACTTATACTTAAATGTAGGTAAAGTAAAGATAATAAATGTCTATTTTGTTAAATTTGTATTTCATAAAATAAGTAATATATATAATTTTATATGGAAAAGATGTATGTGTGTAAGTACAAGTTGACGTGTAACGTGTGTGTATATGTATACTCTCGCACATGCG
>CABEGB010000831.1:466700-470679 GCA_901521435.1 Crematogaster levior | reverse complement strand
TGTGTAAAATTCAAATTTTTGAGGGCCTATTTTTGAACATGGCTTGACCTTTTAATTTATGATAAAATACTATTATTAAATATTTTAAAATGAAATGTAATGCATACGGGATGAAGATACTGAGAGACAAGATAGAATGCAGTAAGCAATCAACATTACTTATTGCATTGTTTCTTGCTACGCAACCATTTTCATATCTTATATAGTATTTATAGGATGATACACCATCTCGAATATATATCTCAAATCTTTTCTGTATTATTTCCTTTCAGCAATTACAAACTACAAAAATAAAAATCATTCTTATCATATAGCACAATTTTAATAATATAAAATACTATTATTAAATATTTTAAAATCAAAATGAAATATAATGCATACAGGGTGAAAATGCTGAGAGACAAGATAGAATGCAGGAAACAATCAACATTACTTTCCGCATTGTTTCTTGTTATTATGTATATATCATATGTGGTAGTACGTTATCAATATTCTCTAATATATATATAGTGGCAGCTTTCTCAAAGTTATCCTGATCTTTTTCAAAGATGGCCCATTGCAAATACAAGTTTGGTTTTTTAGGATGATACACCATCTCGAATCTTTTCTATGTTATCTTCTTTCAGCGATTCCAAACCAAATAGTGCACATAACTATAACATAAGTACTATTATTAAACGAAATGAAATGTAATACATACAGGATGAAAATGCTGAGAGATAAGATAGGATACAGTAAGCAATCAACATTACTTACTGCATTATTTCTTGCTACGCAACTATTTTCATATCGTGCATAGAAACCATTTTTATATCTTGTACATAAAAGAAGATATTAAAATAATAAAATAATAAACTATAAAATTGAATACTTCTTTGCTTACCTCATTTCTTAAGTCGCTATTTTTCACTATCGTCGCCGCTAATAACTTAACTTGATAAAACGGAAAAGCTTAAGAAGAGTAATGTCATTTACAAAAAAGAGTGATATCTCTAAAAAAATTACCTTTTTAAAAAAAGGTAAAAAAAAGGTGCTAAGTCCGCGTCAAAAGTATCTTTGCAAAATAGTATAGTATTATTAACTCTAAAAAACTATTTAAAAACCTATTTCCAAAAGAGTGTGATTTTAATCTACACACATAAGTTATTTTAATCTAAACAAAATGGTTTATTTTAAACCATAAAAAAACTATAATTTATTTAATTATACATTCTACAAAAATAATGATATCAACAAATTGTGCTAAGTAAAAATAAAAATTTAAAAAAATATTTTAATAAAAAATGATACAAAATAATGTAAAAAATAATTTTAATTTTTTAAATTATATTCTACTAAAATACTGATATCGAGAAATTATGCTATTTAAAAATAAAAATTTAATATTTTAACAAAAAATTATACATAATTGTTTTAATTTAAAAATTATGGTATTGCCCCAACTTAATAAAACTTTTTGAAATAAAATATATAAAAAAAAATATAATATAATATAGTATAGTTTGAAAGTTTAATTTAAAAAAGAAAAACAAATAATGTAAAAATATAAAATTAAAAATTATTTACAAAAATGAAAAATTAAAAATTAATGGAAAAATATAAAAATGTATATAAAAATTAAAAATTAATATAAAAATAAAAAATTTAATTAAAAGACTTAGCTCTGCTACAAAATATGCTATTTTAAAAATTAGCAGCGCTAAGTCTTTTAATTAAATTTTTTATTTTTATATTAATTTTTAATTTTTATATACATTTTTATATTTTACAATGTCAAAATTATAACGCTCGTTGTAAATAAAAATAAAGTTAAAAATTAAAGAAACAAAATATAGGCCAATGTGAAAATAACGAGCAAATGGGCGACCTTAAGTTTTTTAAAAAAATTTAATAATAATAGCACATTCTAATGTACATGATAAAGGATAAAACGAACGTTTCAACCACACGGGGTCTTCTTCAGCGCAATAATGTTGATGGACATATGAATCCCAATCGATTCGAATAGTACGCAAAGAAACATTAAACATTAATCATTTGTTCTTGTAATACATGAACGTGATCAGACAACTTAACAAAGATAAGAACGGAGTAGTATATAGAATTAGATGCATGAATTGTGATGCGGCGTATGTGGGGCAAACGAAACGGAAATTAGCCACCAGAATCAAGGAACATAAGTATAACATCAAATTAGATTCGGCTAGACATTCGGTGGTGACTCTGCACATGTCTCGTCACGGTCATGCGTTTGATTGGGATAATGTTGAAGTTCTCGATGTGGAACCACGTTACCAAAAACGACTTATTAGTGAGATGATTCACATTAAATTTCAACGTTACAGCATAAATTCACATAAAGATACCGACCTTCTAGATAATGCGTATAATCACATCTTAGATTGTTTAGCTAATTCCCCTTCCACTTCTTACTCACAGCGACTTACGATAATAGACGGAGAAAATTTGTACTGTATGCTTCTCTTATGATTTGTTCCGTTCGTCACATTGTAAGTGTCGGTCATGACGTTTACTGACACCGGTGAAAAATTTCAAATATTGTTCTACCCACTGGGACGTTCTTGTACCTTTGCAAAACCTTACATTTCGTGAGTATTTAAATTTATAATTTTGGTTTCTGCAATAATGTTACATTTGCGTTCTTGTGGACTAAATTACACAATCTTCGCGGCTTACAATTCGGCGCTTCCTGTACAGAAAATTCGTTCGAACGAACACTGGATTGACATTGATACCGGAGACACTTTTAGGATGACACTGACAGTGGATTTCAATTTTAAGATCGGACCAACATTCTCTCGCCAAACAACGTTCAGGATAGTTAACTCGGATTTTATATATTGACAATCTTAGTCATCAATATGTACAATTATTTCTTTGTTGTTTGCGTACTGCGTCATATTGTAAGGTTGGTGGTGAGATCACGTTCATGTATTACAAGAACAAATGATTAATGTTTAATGTTTCTTTGCGTACTATTCGAATCGATTGGGATTCATATGTCCATCAACATTATTGCGCTGAAGAAGACCCCGTGTGGTTGAAACGTTCGTTTTATCCTTTATCATGTACATTAGAATGTGCTATTATTATTAAATTTTTTTAAAAAACTTAAGGTCGCCCATTTGCTCGTTATTTTCACATTGGCCTATATTTTGTTTCTTTAATTTTTAACTTTATTTTTATATTTTTCCATTAATTTTTTATTTTTTGTAAATAATTTTTAATTTTATATTTTTACATTATTTGTTTTTCTTTTTTAAATTAAACTTTCAAACTATACTATATTATATTATATTTTTTTTATATATTTTATTTCAAAAAGTTTTATTAAGTTGGGGCAATACCATAATTGTAATACCATAATTTTTTTTAAATTAAAACAATTATGTATAATTTTTTGTTAAAATATTAAATTTTTATTTTTAAATAGCATAATTTCTCGATATCAGTATTTTAGTAGGATATAATTTAAAAAATTAAAATTATTTTTTACATTATTTTGTATCATTTTTTATTAAAATATTTTTTTAAATTTTTATTTTTACTTAGCACAATTTGTTGATATCATTATTTTTGTAGAATGTATAATTAAATAAATTATAGTTTTTTTATGGTTTAAAATAAACCATTTTGTTTAGATTAAAATAACTTATGTGTGTAGATTAAAATCACACTCTTTTGGAAATAGGTTTTTAAATAGTTTTTTAGAGTTAATAATACTATACTATTTTGCAAAGATACTTTTGACGCGGACTTAACACCTTTTTTTTACCTTTTTTTAAATAAGGACTACCGCAACCGAAGAGAGCTCAGAATCGGAGCTCCTAGCCCTGATGATGCAAGCTGCAATGTTTGCGAAACGTCGGCAAAGTGCCCAACACGCACGTGGCATCCATCCGGAAACCCTCTCAGTTAACGATATCAATAGCCACGAAAGCCTTAAAACTAGAATTTT
>CABEGB010000831.1:351700-461700 GCA_901521435.1 Crematogaster levior | reverse complement strand
TTGATGTTCTTCAACATTAAGAAAATTACAAGGAGAGGGAATTATTTTCCTCCTAAATTTTTTAAGCGCCAATGTCAGCGCTTCCTACGTAGAAATTATGAGAAGTCCCGAAAACGAACGCTATAATCTTAACCATACGCAAGCGGGGAAAAGGAATATATGTGGATGAAGGAAAGGGAAAAAATTGACAACATATTTATGATTAATAATAATATATTTATTTTTATAGTTAGACTATCACTTGAATATACATTTGTTGTAAAGTACAATTAATTACATGTTTATTTTTTTATGGTTAGACCACCAATTGAATACTTTAAATACATTTTGTAAAGCGCAGTTTGATACATGTTTCTGGCAACGCAAAGTAACATCCAACTTATTTAGAGATTTAATGTCTTTGCAGTTCGCGTTAATATTTTCCTCATAGACATAGACTTCCTCTCTTGCATCGTCCAGGAGCAGGTCCCGCAACCATTCTCGTTTTTTATATCCCTTGATGTACACGATGGGTGATACCTCGCTCTCCGTCACACCCATCACCGCCGCTGTAATCAAACTTCTAACCATGCTGTACGGAACCATTCCATCCTCCCATTGTATTCCATGATGATTCGTTACCAACCAGGATGCTTGGTATTTTTCCGCTTTGATGAGAAGGTTCCACGGTACGGGGTTTCTAAAAATATAGTGAGAGAGAACGGATCCTTCTCTGAGAGCGGCAAACTCCTTCAGAAAAAGTTTCTGCTTATGATAAAGGCTTGCAGGTCCACGAACGTTGGCATGGATATGATGATGCTGTATTTTGTTGTTGTTGAAAAAGACTGCAGTCGATCTCGATGCATCGTAGATTTTATATCATCTCATTTCAATGTTACCACATTTAGATAATTTTGCGCACAACATTTATCAACGGATTATGTTGAACCACGCGATGTATGATGAGACAGTACGCGGTAGTATTTGCCGGTACATTCTCCTTACACTCTAACTAATTATTGTCATTGCGCGCGCGTCCAACTATCATTGTAAAGCGGACTCCTAGATGCCGATACGATGGACTGCTGAAGATTCCTAAGAGTGGCTTTCCACTTTGCATCATCGGACCCTGGCCAGAAACATAAAAAACATACACATTGACTCCAGTCAAACCCTCCTATCCCTTGATGTCACCACTCTTTACAACAATATCCCCAAAGAATTAATCTTCCAGGAATTGAAACTCGTTGGAATCACATTGCCAAGGTTACCAAATTCAACTTGCAACAATTGCTGTTCGCGATCAACACAGTACTTTCCTCCACGAATTTTGGTTTTGGAGGGTCCTTCTATGAACAAATCTTCGGCAGTCCTATGGAGTCTCCACTGTCTTCTATCATGGCTGACATAGTAATAGACGACTTAGAAACCCATTGTTTAAAAATTCTTAAATTTTCTATTTCTGTGTTCTATAGATATGCCGATGATATTCATGATTGCTCCCACATCTGAAATCAACACTATTCTCGACGTTTTTAATAAATATCACCCTCGTCTTAATTTCACCCATGAAATTGAGAAAGATCATTCAATCTCTTTTCTTGATACGACCATCATTAGAGATAACGATACACTTATTACAAATTGGTATCAAAAACCATTTTCGAGGCGATGTCTTAATTTCTTCTCTAATCATCCATTTAAACACAAGAGAAACACCATCACGAACCTTGTAGGCAGAGCCATCTTACTTTCTGACGATAGATTCCACAAATGTAATGTTAGTGTTATCAAAGAAATTCTGCGCAACAATCTCTACCCCAAGCACATCATTAACCATTATGTTAATAAAAGATTAAAGGAATTACAGCATAGACAGAATAATGCCCATGATAACATTACTTTCGACGCGAGAAACTGCATTGTCATTCCGTTCAATAGTGAAGTTGCTAAAAACATTGAACGCATTTTAAGGAACACCAATGTTAAAGTGCTGTACTCTATCTACAATAGATTGAATTTTATCATAAAGAAAGAAAAAGACACTCTTAGTGTTCTTAAACAAACTGAATTGGTTTACGAAATTGATTGTTCGAATTGCAACGCGTGTTACATAGAGCAAACGAAACGATATCTAATGATCCGGTTAAAGAAACACCAGAATGATATTAAAAAACATACAACAAATCATTTGATTGCTAGCAAACATAGATTATCTTATGGTCATGAATTTTACTGACAAGGAAACCTCTCGAAGTGGAAAATTCTGATTTTAATGAAACTTTACACACATGTAGGAGAGGTCAATACATGAATTTAGAAATTTAAAGTTGGTGCCATAAAACGATTCTAAGGGGTGAAATCACCCTTCATATATAGAGCGGTTGTTTACATTTCTCGATATATCTCGAAAACTATTGAAGATATCAAAAAATGTTTTATATAAAAGTTTCATGGTAAAATCATCTCTATTTAACCAGTTTAACAAAATTTTGAAAAAAAATTTTTTGAACAATATTTTTTCCAAAATTTTGAAAAAAAAATTTTTTTACAAAATTTTGCTAAAATATTTAAATAGAGGTGATTTTACCATAAAACTTTTGTATAAAACATTTTTTGATATCTTCAATAGTTTTCGAGATATATTGGAAAAAGTAGAGTAAAAAGTCGCTCTATATATGAAGGATGGTTTCACTCCCCTTAGAATCGTTTCTTAATAGCAATTGAACATTTCTAAATTTATCTATTTACTTTTCTTCTCCCCACATGTGTGTAATATTTCATCATAAGAACATCTTTCAGCACATTAATAATTTTGAAAAAATAATTTTTTGCATCTATTATAATAAAAGAATATTTATCGCATTATAATATGAGAAAAAAAAGTTTTATTCTGAATTATGCTTATAATTCTTTAAATATTCTAATAGTTTTAGCGCCAATTAAAAATTTCTCTATTTATTCTAATATGTCTAATATGTTTTAATATGTGCCGATATATATATATATATATTTTTTTTTTTTTTTTTTTACGTAGGAAGAGAAAATGCTTTACGCACACCTCATATCGGCCGGTCCGACAGGGTAGTGTGGGACTCTCTTTATACAAGTACACCCACTAAAAACTCTCTGATAAATCTCTTTCATTCTTATAGAAGATTACATTATCCAAAATTTTCCATAATTATCTGATTAAACCAAATAAAAGTAATAATTACGTGTGAAGAAATCCCATGTGGCAGACAGAGTGCATTAATGCTATGGTTGATGATATTTGTTATAAGAGCTATTGCATCATATATTTTTTTTATATTTTTTTATATTTATATATTTATATATTTTTTTATATTTATTTTATATTTTTATATATTTTTTATTATTTATTTAAAATTTTTTAAAAATTTTATAGAGTTTTCTTCTTTTCTTACTTACGAGCAATTCTTATATTTCGTAGTATTTACAATCATGATACTCCTCAAAGAAATGATGCATACAAAAATATTTCTTACACCAGGAGCAACGTATTACGGCAGGTGCACCACATATAGCACAGCGTGGTATTTCTTGTATATTTTTTCCGGAGAAACAAAAATCCACCGGATTTTCGAATTGTGATGGCCGTTCTTCAATGTAGCCACTTTTAAACCAGGCATATTTAAAAAGTTTATGAAATCGCGGAGAAGACAGCTGTGTGTGAGTTAAGGATTGTAATTTAATTTCTTAAATGTTATTTCTTAAATATTATTTCTTAAATGTAAATTGATATCATAATTTAACAACATAACGCGATCACTAAAACTACGTACAATGTATCTGATTTACTATATAGAGAGACTTATCATCTCTCATTCTTATCATTTTAATTACATCTTCATATCAGAGTATCGAGTGTGAAAAATTATTTCATAAGACGGAAAAACAAAAAATATCGTGTATCCACAAGCACTCGAATAAATAAATAGAATTTTAGAAATCAATTACATTCTTTCAATTTTTATTTTGTTAATACCTTTCAGAATTGAAAACTTGCAAACGAAGCGCAACCGAAAATTCTGTTGAAAGTAAATTACATTTTTAGAAAATTTCAATGGGATTTGACGGAAAAATAACATACAAAGGCAAGACAACGTCTGCCGGGCCAGTTATATTCTCATATATACGGACATAGGTTATATAGCACGTCTAAAAATATTTTCATTATTATCCAGAAATTGATGTTTTCATTTTTTATCATTTACGGCTATATAATCCGTGTAGTACAATCACCACGGCTTCATCCACCCGGAAGCAGATTTCATCATGATATTCTTGAGAAATAAATGTAATCAGAAACCAAAAATAAACGATTTTCGAAAAATATCACTTCCAATACGTATGATTCGGTCACACTATTATCTCGGCGAAGCCGAGATCAGGGCATGCTAGTTTTTAATAAATGGTAAATTGACCCCATAAGAAACCTTAATTAACGGCACATGTCTCATATTTTTACAATGCACCGTTTCCGAGATATTAAAATTTACCCCCAAGAGGTGGTTTTTGAAAATTTTTATTGAGCAGTAAATTAACCCCATAAGAAATGTTAAGGAGGGTCTATACTAAAATCATTTTGAACAGATATGGACGAAACTTTGAGAGAATGTTTATTTTGCATCAACAAATTACTCTGCAAAATTTCAGATAAGGTTGACGAGGAAAATCGCAAGAAAAAGAGTGTCAAAGTCCGACTCTTATACATAGGCTCTTATGGCAGCTCACGGATTTTCTACCGGAAGTTGGGGTCTAATTAACTGTTTACTGAACAGATCGTTATTAAAAACTAATATGTTGTAGTTTATACAATTAGATTTCTTAAGACAGGTTGAAAATAATACCTTGACGAGTAAGAAAAAAAAATATCGAGGTGTAAAGCTGCCGTTTGGGGGTTATGTACGTTTACATACGGATGTAGAAGAAAGGAGCGAAATTCAAAAATAGTACTTTGAAAAAAGATATTCGGAAAGTAATTATATTGATGTAACACAGAAAATTTATTAATTATTTTTATTATACATCACAATCACAGGTTAAACATCACAATTCAAAGTAAACTCTCGTACAGGAAATAAATTATATAATTTTTCTAAAATTTTTTTATTAGCCGTAACACGAGGTCGACCGTTAACAGACTCTGCAAAGAGTGTGCGTAAACCGTTGTGTCCATCTGTTTCATTAACTTTCTGTAGAACATCAGGTGTGACTCCAGACTTGGCTATTTTATTAATAGTTATCGATGAAAAAGTGCCTTTATATTGGCTCAGCAGAAGTTTATTGGCATTTTCTGTCTCCTTTTTCTTCTTTTCGTCAATGATACATTGATTACTTTTACTGTACTTTATCATTAATGCATCAGTTATTCCAATTTTTTCCAAGAGCTGACTTAAAACGACAACATCATCAACGGCATTGTGTAAATTGTCTGTTAAAACAGTGGGAAGAAATGTTTCAGCTAACGCATTTATAGAAAATTTTTCTTTGTTTTTTCTCCTTTCTGGTAGATGTGCACGGATTATTTGCAAAGTGTCTGCAAAGCCTTGAACCACAGATGTAAATTCTACGTCTAGTCGGACTTCGTGTACCAATTTACGTAGACGTGGATTATCAAACCTAAGAAAATTGTGACAACTATTTGCTTTTTTAATTGTTTTTTATTATGCAAGCTTAGGTGTACTTACGTGTTTCCATTGTGTGCTACTAAAATAAGTGGACTTTGAAAGCTTCTCAAATAATCAATCAACGATTGAACAGCAGTCAGTGTTGGGACTGTGCTTACTTTTTTTTTATGTACGTATAAGTCGCCTCCGATCACTTCCATACCTGTAACGGAGGCTGCAGACTTTGCTATGGACTTCGATGGTACGATATAACAATTAAATATTTTGCCATCTGCGTATGCTGCAATCTGCAGTAATAATAATAATAATAATAATAATAATAATAATAATAATAATAATAATAATAATAATAATAATTTTATAAAACTTTCATTGAAAGGCAACAAAGTAAATCACCTGCAAGGTTTGATCAGATAACGATAGTCCTGATGTCTCCAAATCATACAGAACAATTTTACATTCGTCCAAATTAATATTCGTAGGTGTTACCGATAAAACTTCATTATGCTTTCCAATTGCCTCTGACACGTTACTCAAAGACATTGAGCTTTCATATGTTATACCCTCTTTTCGACTTCTCACTGCTGCTTGAGAAGCTTTCTTTTTTTTAAATTCAAGTCTTCTTCTTTTGAATGCAATTGCTCTAGCTACAATTGATTTTGTTTCCCTTCTTTTGTCCTTTTTCTCCTTAAAAGCGGTTGTTGTAGTGCCTGCGTATTATATAATTTATTCATAAATAAATAATTTAAAATATATATGTATATGTATATATACATGTAAGTTTGTACGATGAATATTTTTGCTTGCCTGCTTCATATCCCATTTTATTGAAAACTCTTATGGCATATTTGCAACCTACATTTTTTTGACATACTGCTGCCCCGACTCTATAATTTAGTGATGCGGATCCTCCGTAATAGCGGGATTTAGGAGTTTTGGATGCAATTAAATTATTAACCGACTCGTTGCTCTGAGATGACGCACATTGGGCAATTTTATATGCGTTTTTTGCATACGTAGAAAATAAATCTTTCAAACGTTTTTCAAGAGTTTCATCCATCAGTTTTTTACCATTTGGTAAATTTTTGTAAATAAAGGCATTCCCTTGAGCAATTCCCTTACACCAGTTCTCGTTACATTTAGAGTGATCACCAAATGCATGTGGTACCACGGCATCTATAGCTTTCGCTACCTCTGGTATGTTGTTTTTATTAGTTTTTACGGCGATAGTGAAATTTTTTGAAAAATATTTAATTAGATGGTGAGGTAATTTCATGGCGTATAATTTGTTTGTCAAACTTTTGGCACAATGGTTAAAGTCACTCCACTTCTCTATGGGATAAGGAGACAGTCTGCGAACAGCAGCAATTGTTTGACTATCGTCATCTCCAATCAAAGTGCCGACGAAAACGTTTTCGCTTTTAAACATTTCGTTATTTATGAGAAGATCGACAGCTATGTCTGCTTCCATCGCTTTGGCCGATCCGTCAAAATTGTAACGACAGTCATGATCCGTTTTTGAATGGCCTTGCTTGCAAAGACGACAATCTTTAGAGCGGATCCCATAGGCCAAAATCTTGCCAGAGTTGACACCTATCACAGTTCCATGACCTATGATTACATTGTTTCACAAAGTATTTGATTGTTTTACACTTTTTAAAAATATTTTTTATCAAACCCCCTACTTAATATTATTTCTTTAAAAATTTTTTATAAAAAAACCAGTTTATATAAATTTATTTACACAGAGCCCTCAAAATGATTTTGTAGTAACTTTACTAACTCTTTGTTCATATCTTCATATATGAAATGTGAACTAACCAGTTAAACTATTATACGAATGGCCCGTAGCACGCGTTTGCCATGCTCCATCATATGAAGCTTGTAATTTCACAGGGGAGTGCTCTACCATTTCGTTTTCACCTATCGTACCAGTTTCTCTTGTTCTGGAAAAAAGGAGAATCATGCGTGATGGGATATACATCATTTTATGATGAACAAATAAATTTTATTGGTTTATATTTATTTTTTGTTTTTTTATTTTTTGTACATTTGTTATAATTGTACCATTGCATAATTAATTTTTGTAACAAAGACAGTGAATATTGACTCTCAATGTTACAGGTATGCTTTATGTATATATAAATGTATCTACATATATTTGTATATTTATAAAAAGCTTAAAAAAAATCATGATTTTAAATTGATTGAAACATAATTAAAATCAAAAAATACAATAAAAAATAAAATAGTACAATAATCTGTGAATGTAAATAGTAGTTATCGCTGTAAATAATTTCTGATAAAAACATAAAAAATATATTTTACAGTTGATTAGTTACGTACTCTGGCTCTACACTTTTCTCCAAATCTATCGATAATTTTTTTTCCATTTGTATACTTTCCAAACACGATTCTCTCGCTACTGTTTCAATGGCTTCACCAACTTTATTCTCGTACCTTTTCATTGACACAGGAGTCACAGTTGGAATATTAAGGGATGACAAAACAGTATTGATTTGTGTTTCTCCTAATCCCCCATCAAGCATACCTGTACAGAAGAGCAATTACTATTTCAATGATTCTGCTGGGCGTTAGGTAATATAAATACAAAGAATATACTCACCAAATGCTAAACGATAATTCACTTCGTACTTTCTATCATCTCTCACATCTGTGCAAACAAACTTATGGGATTGACAGGAAGTACACAGAACTTTGAGGACACTGGCTAAGCCCATTTGCTGTTCGCTGAGAGTATTTTTCAAAGATAATGGTACATTACAATGATGACACCACATTTCTCTTCCAAAATGATACAAATCAATAACTCTCCTTCCCTTAGATTCTTTTAGTTCAGACTCTCCGTTACTGGTATTGCTCTAAAATTAAAATAAACGAAACTGTAAATTAACTTTTGGTGTGGATTACTATAGTGTGACAAACAATGTCTTGGTTAAGATTTGATTCGTTATACACGATAGTAATTATGAATTTATCAGGAAATGTGGATATTTTACTTACAGCCTTTGACGTTCTCCTTCTCAGCAAAGCCGCCGTTCGATTTTCTGTAGCTTTTACATTCTTTGCTTTTGAAAACTTTCCTTTCATCTTGCCGCGAATGCCAACAACACTATGTCTTGCACTACTCATTATATTTACAACAAAATTATTTACAATAAATAAAAATGCCAGCGACAACGACGCTGCGCTGTTATCTGTTATTAATAGGTTATGACGGTTGTGTACATGCGAGAAGCAGACGCATACCAGGGAACTCGTATACATATATGTTCACACGATGTAGTCAAAGATGCAATTGAATATTATTCGTTTTATTAACATAACGGTATTATTTAACTATTATTAGTTTATTAAAAATCATTAATTTATTTCTAAGTGTGTTTAAAACAAGTTTCCAGTTAAATAATACGAATTTAAAAATTTTTTTCGTTGGTACTGTGTTGACTAGAGAGTCGGTATAGACTCTCCTTAATTAACGACACAAGTACCGTATTTTTTCAATGTACTGTTTTTGAGATATTAAATTTCACCCTCAAGAGGTGGTTTTAAAAAATTTTTAATAAATGGTAAATACACCAGAAAGAGTGTGAGAGAGGGGGTGAAAGATGATGAAAAAATGTAAGAAAAGCGAAAAAAATGAAAAAATAGAGAGGGGGAGGGGAGGGGAAGAAGGGGGGCGTGGTGAGAAAGGGAAATGAGGGGAGGGGAGGGTGAGTGGAAGTTGGGGGAGGTGTGAGTGAAAGGTAAGAGAGAAGAGAAGTACATACATGACTGCGGACAGAGAACAATTTTTCATGAAAAACATCACTTTTTGACCGTTTGTATATCCAGAACGGCTTGACCGATTTTTTTTTTTTTTGGCTTAACTTACTCGTGGCGATGCCACCTTTCAGAATATGCTACATGCATTTCAAAATTTTTTATATTTTAATAGTTCTGTACCCCCAAAAAATCGACTTTAATAGTTCTGGATAAGAGACTTGTAGCGTCCAAAATTTGAACATGGCCGGAGACGCTACCGCGTCTCCTGATCTTCTATAAGAATGAAAGACATTTATCAAGGGAGAGTTTTAGTAGGTATACTTATATAAGGAGAGTCCCACACTACCCTGTCGGACCGGCCGATATGAGGTGTGCGTAAAGCATTTTCTCTTCCTACGTAAAAAAAAAAAAAAAAAAAAATATATATATATATATATATCGGCACATATTAAAACATATTAGACATATTAGAATAAATAGAGAAATTTTTAATTGGCGCTAAAACTATTAGAATATTTAAAGAATTATAAGCATAATTCAGAATAAAACTTTTTTTTCTCATATTATAATGCGATAAATATTCTTTTATTATAATAAATGCAAAAAATTATTTTTTCAAAATTATTAATGTGCTGAAAGATGTTCTTATGATGAAATATTACACACATGTGGGGAGAAGAAAAGTAAATAGATAAATTTAGAAATGTTCAATTGCTATTAAGAAACGATTCTAAGGGGAGTGAAACCATCCTTCATATACAGGGTGATTCAGAACGACTTAGTTGTCCGGGCACAGATGTATTCCTGAGTGAATTCTGAGACGATTTTTCCTTTGCCAAAATTTTATTTGAAGCTTAGATTTTGAGTTATTAATGAAAATAGTTAGCGAATCTTGAGCCGCGTACGAGAGGCAGGCAGGGCCGGCGCAAGCCGCGATTCACCGTTACACGCGGGCGCTTACGCGAGGCGCCCGCTGCGATCAGCTGACGTAGCAGGCCCAAATACACATACACACACATCTCTCTCTCTCTCTCTCTCTCTCCCTCTCTCTGTCCCTTTCTCTGTCTCTCTCTTTGTCCCTCTTTCTCTCATACACACACGCACACGCATACACACACACATTCTGATTACATTTATTTCTCAACACACACACACACACACACACACACACATTCACTTACCTTATCAAATTCGATGTCTTCGTATACCGCTTGACGGATAAATAATTCCATTCGAAATTAACAATAACACACACGTCTTATTTTACACGTATTTTACACGTAATGCAAATCCACGATAATACACACGATTGAGGATACGATATTTTTTTTCTTTCACGTATGTCAACACTTTTTTCGTATCGAATTTATTCACGCTTTTAAGTGATTTATAAATCGAGTCATTACTATTAATCACTACCGAGTAATCTCACTTCGCGGCTTATTTTTATAATTAAGAAACAATACACACATTGCACACAATCACAGTATAATCCACACAGCATGCATGTCCAAAAGATGTACAGAGGACATTCCAATAAGAATATCTTTCAGAGATACGATCTCTTTGGGATGTCCTACAAACGTTTCCTGGATATGCAAGCTGTGTAGGAATTAATCCGCGAAACTTTTTGTCTTGTACGAAGTCTGTCACGTATCAGTACTTTCACACACTCACACTCGACTCGAATAAATCTGTTCGTTGCTGTTAATCACTACCGATTAATTTTATTCAGCGACCGACAACGATCCGAAGAAAGAAACGCGTTTACACGACACACGTAACGCCCGGTACGCGATGCGACTGTAGCAGGCTTGAAACAGCTGAGATCGTCTCAGCTGTTTCAAAAAACATAACCTGCTACAGTCGCATCGCGTACCGGGCGTTACGTGTGTCGTGTAAACGCGTTTCTTTCTTCGGATCGTTGTCGGTCGCTGAATAAAATTAATCGGTAGTGATTAACAGCAACGAACAGATTTATTCGAGTCGAGTGTGAGTGTGTGAAAGTACTGATACGTGACAGACTTCGTACAAGACAAAAAGTTTCGCGGATTAATTCCTACACAGCTTGCATATCCAGGAAACGTTTGTAGGACACATCCCAAAGAGATCGTATCTCTGAAAGATATTCTTATTGGAATGTCCTCTGTACATCTTTTGGACATGCATGCTGTGTGGATTATACTGTGATTGTGTGCAATGTGTGTATTGTTTCTTAATTATAAAAATAAGCCGCGAAGTGAGATTACTCGGTAGTGATTAATAGTAATGACTCGATTTATAAATCACTTAAAAGCGTGAATAAATTCGATACGAAAAAAGTGTTGACATACGTGAAAGAAAAAAAATATCGTATTCTCAATCGTGTGTATTATCGTGGATTTGCATTACGTGTAAAATACGTGTAAAATAAGACGTGTGTGTTATTGTTAATTTCGAATGGAATTATTTATCCGTCAAGCGGTATACGAAGACATCGAATTTGATAAGGTAAGTGAATGTGTGTGTGTGTGTATGCGTGTGCGTGTGTGTATGAGAGAAAGAGGGACAAAGAGAGAGACAGAGAGAGGGGACAGAGAGGGAGAGAGAGACAGAGAGAGAGAGAGAGAGAGAGAGAGAGAGAGATGTGTGTGTATGTGTATTTGGGCCTGCTACGTCAGCTGATCGCAGCGGGCGCCTCGTGTAAGTGCCCGCGTGTAACGGTGAATCGCGGCTTGCGCCGTCCCTGCCTGCCTGCCTCTCGCGGCTCACGATTTGCTAACTATTTTCATTAATAACTCAAAATCTAAGCTTCAAATAAAATTTTGGCAAAGGAAAAATCGTCTCAGAATTCACTCAGGAATACGTCTGTGCTCGGACAACTAAGTCGTTCTGAATCACCCTGTATAGAGCGACTTTTTATTCTACTTTTTCCAATATATCTCGAAAACTATTGAAGATATCAAAAAATGTTTTATACAAAAGTTTTATGGTAAAATCACCTCTATTTAAATATTTTAGCAAAATTTTGTAAAAAAATTTTTTTTCAAAATTTTGGAAAAAATATTGTTCAAAAAATTTTTTTTCAAAATTTTGTTAAACTGGTTAAATAGAGATGATTTTACCATGAAACTTTTATATAAAACATTTTTTGATATCTTCAATAGTTTTCGAGATATATCGAGAAATGTAAACAACCGCTCTATATATGAAGGGTGATTTCACCCCTTAGAATCGTTTTATGGCACCAACTTTAAATTTCTAAATTTATGTATTGACCTCTCCTACATGTGTGTAAAGTTTCATTAAAATCAGAATTTTCCACTTCGAGAGGTTTCCTTGGAAGTCTCTGAAGTTGGCTTTAAAAAAATCTGAAAAAATTCAACCATATTCTGAGACCAGTCAAGTATGTAACTACATTTTTTTTACTTCTTCATCAACAACATTCTTGGGATTATGGCAAAAAAACCTTAAAAAACTGGTTTTTTTGGATTTTTGAAAATGACCCGCTCTAGGAAATAGAACGAAACCTGTTGGAATCTTTAAAACACATTAAAATATGTGTATAAAACTTTGTTGCATGTATTTTATTTTTTAAGATATAGCGACTTGAAGTTTTTAAAAATTCTTTTTATCATGAAGATGACCTTGAAAAAAGGTAAAAAAATTTAGGTACATTTATTTATTGTTGATGTATGTACACGATTTTTTTTAGATTTTTTGGCATGGTAATTTTTGAGAAAAAAATTTATATGTAAAAAAGGGGTTTTTTTATGGCTGATGGAGGAAGGTGAGAGAGGAGACCAATAATATAACAGAATATATTCTTTTTCAAACACTAACAAGAATTCATACGATTTTTTTAAAAATCGGATTGGTGACATTTCGCCTATGTATATATTGTAAAAATACCCTTTGCTTCCCACACTATCTATAATATCCTATATTCTCCCTCTCTCCCCCTCTCTCACTCGATCCTTCCTCTTCTCCTCCCTCCTTCTCTCCCTCTCTCACTCAGCAATAGATTCGATGTTATTTTGCTTATTTAATACAGAAGTTTGATGTTTAATATGTACAATTATTTCAGAAATAATTTTTTGACATACAATGGTTTTCATGGTTTTTCTAAAATTTGTACATTTTCCAGGTCAAATTCGTGGTTAGGTAGTTTTCTGTGGCAAGGTCTTGGTTTTGAGTTAACTTTTTGACCAACATATATATAAGTAGCCTCACTCCTTATATGAAATCTTATAGACTACGTTATTATGAAACTTGTTAAAATCCAAAAAGGAGTGTCTAATTTAGTGACGACAAACTAGCTATAAAAAATCTTTATTCCAACTGGTACGTTTCGACATTGATTCTGATCTCTTTCAAGTGAACAGTCTAAATTCAAATGCTGTTAACAAACTAAAAGGAAAAATGTTACATTACCAAACAATCGCACTACACACACAACTTTATAATAAATTAAAAACTTACAAAAGCCATATGTTAAAAATAGTGTAGAGTTCTTATAATATGAAATCTAGACAAAGGAAGAAGCACGCCAGATATTTGTGACAGCAAACGTAGGACTGAGCAACATATTCCAACGAAGTCGGAATCAAAAGCAAAAAGTACATAAACAATAAATAAAAGTAAATCGTATAACATTGATAAGACCGTCATATATTGTTTTTAAACTTTTCGTATCTTTTTGTAAATTAATAGCCAAATTGCACTTCTTAATAAATAGCATTTCCGCTATCTCTCTTTTCCTAGTGTGTCTTGTTAAGTTGAACTCTTTACTCTTTTAATAAATTCTTTTACTAAATAGATACGCTGAATCTATCCTGAAATTGTGTTTCCTTAATTATATTTATAATTTGTTCAGATATGGATTTCATATATCGTAAAAAATTTGTTTTTTAAATTAGTTTCTTCAAATGTACTATCATTCCCATTTATACATATATGTACATTATTAAAATATGCCAGTTACTCTTTGTATCAGTTTTTTCTAATGAATTTCTTTTTTTGAAACTCACTACTTCGGGGTTTTTTAAAATCGTTGGTTACAAATTTGAAACCAAAAATGCAAAATTTAAAATGGCAGATTTTGAATCCAACGGTACCAAATATATTATAAGAATACGTGAAATATTTGATTTGGTAAATATTCGGTTTCACAGACCACCCTTCAATGACCTTGACCTTGACATATGTTGTCAAGGTCATCCTCCTGAGTGACCTTCAGAAGGTTTTAGCCGTCGCTCGTTTTTTAAAAAGTTATTAACAAAAAAAGATTTGAAAAATAGTGAATAGTAAAGACCTTTTTTATTATTACAATTTAATTATTTGAATTTTCTTACCGAGACTACAAGATTTACGTCTATTAAAAACCGGTAAATATTATATATAAAGCGAACTTCACGTTTTTTAGAATTACCGGTCATATTGTCATATATTTTTACTTTCTTTCTAAAGATGATCTAATGATAGACCGAAACATATACTAAAATGTAAAACTTACACTAAATTTTGATTTGTAATAAAATGTCTCGAAATGAACATTCTTTTGTGGTTCTGAGTCATTTTTTCATCAGTTTATTTTTTGTTGAATCTTAGTCATTTAATAATAATTTTATTACAAACTTGCATATTGTTGTAAATACTTAATTGTGATAAATAATTGTATGTAAATATGTACATATATACGAATGTACATATGTATATATGTATATAGGATAAAATGGAGGTAATATTGTTCAACAATAAATAAATAAACATATATATTTTAATTTCTCTGTCATATTTATATTACCTCCATTTTGAATTAAAAAAAAAATTGAAATTACTTGTTAAAAACTATACTGATATATTGTATATATACAGGGTGTCCCATTTTAAATAACGGATAGGAATATCTCGGATGGTAAGCATTTTGGAGGAAATTTGTTGATACAAAAGTTGTATGGTTTCAAGGGGGACATAAGATGGTGTCATTAATGTGACCTTGAATAGTTGCTTGAAGGTCACGTGAAGGTCACCTTAAATTTTTTAAATGGAACTGCCTACTTTTTATTATATATTCTTGTAGCTTATCTCGAGACCTTTCCAAAACACTATAAATAAATGTTTTTTCGTTAAGTATTTTTCGAGTTATAAGGGTTGAAATAATTTCTTAATTTTACATGAACTATAAAATATCTCGTAAAATATTCACTTTTCGATAACCTTACCTCAATACTTTTATGCACAGAATAATGAGAGGAATCAATTAGTGTAAAGAAAACACATAGTTGCTTTTAACAAAAAATATGCAATTTGTAACTAACAATTACATACATTTTGTTAAAAACAACTATGTGTTTTCTTTACACTAATTGATTCCTCTCATTATTCTGTGCATAAAAGTATTGAGGTAAGGTCATCGAAAAGTGAATATTTTACGAGATATTTTATAGTTCATGTAAAATTAAGAAATTATTTCAACCCTTATAACTCGAAAAATACTTAACGAAAAAACATTTATTTATAGTGTTTTGGAAAGGTCTCGAGATAAGCTACAAGAATATATAATAAAAAGTAGGCAGTTCCATTTAAAAAATTTAAGGTGACCTTCACGTGACCTTCAAGCAACTATTCAAGGTCACATTAATGACACCATCTTATGTCCCCCTTGAAACCATACAACTTTTGTATCAACAAATTTCCTCCAAAATGCTTACCATCCGAGATATTCCTATCCGTTATTTAAAATGGGACACCCTGTATATACAGGGTGACCCATTTTAACTTAGGCAGCCAAATAACTCGAAAAATAAGCACACTACGAAAAAATGTTTAGAATCAAAATTTCGTCATTTCGAGGGGGACGTACAATGACGTTAAAATCAACCCCCCCACCCCTCCCCCTGGGCGGTGAGGGGGGGCAAGTTTGAAATCTTAAATGGGAACCCCTATTTTTTATTGCATATTCGGAATCTTTGGCTAAAAACACATACAATTTGTCTGAAACATTTTTCTCGATTCATGATAGATGGCGCTGTAATCGACGAAATTCAATTTCTTCGATTTCTCTTACTGAGAACCCATGCTTACGATTCTGCAATAAATTAACAATAAAAATACTACGTTTTCATTGTTAATACTCGAAATTAGTCTTAAAACAAACTTCTCATTATTTTTTAGTCTTAAAACAAACTTCTCATTATTTTTTATTACTCATTAATTACTTCTCAAGAAAGTGCTTTTAGCGTAACCCAGGAACAACGATGTGGACGTAGCAATTTTCTGTTCCCTTCGGGGTGCTTGATTAACGTGAGTCCCCTCGCCTCTCACAATTCGGGGTGCTTGAACGTGTGGTAACCCAGCCAGTGAAGGCAAGGTCGTGTGGTGACCCAACCAGTGAAGGCAAGGTCGTGTGGTGACCCAACCAGTGAAGGCAAGGTCGTGTGGTGACCCAACCAGTTAAGGCAAGGTCAAGTAGTGACCCAGCCAGTGAAGGCAAGGTCGTGTGGTGACCCAACCAGTTAAGGCAAGATTGCATTGTTATCAGCTCTCTCCACATGGAGGAGATGCTCAAAGTGTGCACCATTATTTTCTAAGGATAACAGTAATCGACAGCGAAAGTTACGTTGTACATTTTCTAGCATTAAAGGAGTTATAGCTTCACAAGCTCTTCTTATTCTTTCCATCATATTCAATCTTGTCGTTGGAGCTTCACTATACACTGCATCTTTAACGTATCCCCATAAAAAGAAATCAAGGGGGTTCAAATCCGGTGATCTCGGAGGCCACAGAACTGGTCCACCCCGCCCTATCCACCGATTTGGGAACCTTTGATTCAAAAACATCCGTACAATACGAGCATAATGAGCAGGAGCACCATCTTGTTGATACCATAAATTTAGTCTAACTGCAAGGGGAACATTCTCTAGGTATGCTGGCAAATCATTTTCGAGGAATTCTAAATACATTGGACTATTAATTGGACATTCAAAAAAATGAGGTCCAATGACTTGGCCATTGCAAATGCCTACCCATACATATAAACTCCAACGATGTTGATTAAGCACCTCACGATACCAATGTGGATTTTCTGGTGACCAATAGTGGCAATTATGCCTATTGAGACTACCATTGCTGATGAATGTTGCTTCATCACTGAAACAAACATTACTAAAAAAATCTGGATTCTGATCTAACATCTCAAGAGCCCATCTACAAAATTGTACTCTGAGTACGCAGTCGGCCTCACTTAATTCCTGTACCAGAGTAATATGATACGGATGGTAATTGACTGATCGTAACAATCTATGTGCCGTAGTTTGAGGGATTCCCAGTTCTCGTTCTATTTGACGGGTACTAATATGGGGATTTTGATGAACCATAGCCAAAACTGCGAACAATCTAGGGTCATTATTATTATGAAGTCTATTCCTTCGCCTTTCGCGATGAAGTGGATTATTACGAGATCTCCTTTCAATGTTTATAATTTGTTGATCAGTAGGATGGCGGCGATTTGGGAATCGCTCCGCATAAGTACGGGCAGTAAGTCTGTAATTTCTACCACATTCACCAAAGATTATAAGAATATCGACTACTTCTGTAGGCGTATAATTTGCCATTTTACCAGAATTTTATCAGAGTACAAATGTTAAAAAAATACATAAACACTTGTGACTTTGGCACTAAATGGACAAAATTTTGGAGGGATACTTAGAGGAACTCCATCAGATGGAAAGTCCAAAATGTCTCGGTACTTCGGACCATTCAAGTTGCCTAAAGGGCAGGTTACGCTAAAAGCAGTTTCTTGAGAAGTAATTAATGAGTAATAAAAAATAATGAGAAGTTTGTTTTAAGACTAATTTCGAGTATTAACAATGAAAACGTAGTATTTTTATTGTTAATTTATTGCAGAATCGTAAGCATGGGTTCTCAGTAAGAGAAATCGAAGAAATTGAATTTCGTCGATTACAGCGCCATCTATCATGAATCGAGAAAAATGTTTCAGACAAATTGTATGTGTTTTTAGCCAAAGATTCCGAATATGCAATAAAAAATAGGGGTTCCCATTTAAGATTTCAAACTTGCCCCCCCTCACCGCCCAGGGGGAGGGGTGGGGGGCTGATTTTAACGTCATTGTACGTCCCCCTCGAAATGACGAAATTTTGATTCTAAACATTTTTTCGTAGTGTGCTTATTTTTCGAGTTATTTGGCTGCCTAAGTTAAAATCACCCTGTATATATACAGGGTGACCCATTTTAAGCCCTCAGTCGAAATATCTTCCAGGGAGTTGGTCCTATCAAAAAATGTTTCAGACAAAAGTTTTGTGACTTCGAGGGGGACATAAGATGGTGTCATTGGTTTGACCTTGAAGAATTATTTGAAAGTCACCTCAATTTTTTTAAATGGCATTCCCTATTTTTTATTGCATATTCTTGTAGCTTATCTCGAGACCTTTCCAAAACACTATAAATAAATGTTTTTTTGTTAAATATTTTCCGAGTTATAAGGCTTGAAATAATTTCTTAATTTTACATAAACTATAAAATATCTCGTAAAATATTCACTTTTCGATGACCTTACCTCAATACTTTTATGCACAGAATAATGAGAGGAATCAATTGGTGTAAAGAAAACACATAGTTGTTTTTAAGAAAATATATGTAATTGTTAATTACAAATTGCACATTTTTTCTTAAAAACAACTATGTGTTTTCTTTACACCAATTGATTCCTCTCATTATTCTGTGCATAAAAGTATTGAGGTAAGGTCATCGAAAAGTGAATATTTTACGAGATATTTTATAGTTTATGTAAAATTAAGAAATTATTTCAAGCCTTATAACTCGGAAAATATTTAACGAAAAAACATTTATTTATAGTGTTTTGGAAAGGTCTTGAGATAAGCTACAAGAATATGCAATAAAAAATAGGGGATGCCATTTAAAAAAATTGAGGTGACTTTCATGTGACTTTCAAATAATTCTTCAAGGTCAAACCAATGACACCATCTTATGTCCCCCTCGAAGTCACAAAACTTTTGTCTGAAACATTTTTTGATAGGACCAACTCCCTGGAAGATATTTCGACTGAGGGATTAAAATGGGTCACCCTGTATATATATATATATATATATATATATATATATATTATTGTATATTGTATCATGATATTAAACTTATATGATTCATATTAATTCCATCACATTGATGTGCTACATACATCACTCTCTATAAATTATATCATTACCTACATAACATCATATATATTTTGATTTTTAAATAAAATATCTAAATTAATCAAATCAAAATACGCGGTAGCGGTCTCGCGTCAAGTATATTTTTCGTAAGGTAAGATTGGTGCAAATTAAATGGCAGTATTTCAAACTTCTCACTTTTGTAGTTCACCTTTCTTCAATGCAAATAGTGCTGTATGTATACTATGTCAAAAGTTTATGTATTATCACAGATAATGCTGTATGTATACTATGTATACTATTTCCTGCACGTGAATTTATATATGTGAATTATATATATATATATATATATATATATATATATATATTTTATATAATTTATATATATATATATATATATATATGTAATCTTACTTTTTTAGTATATACAATAGTAATTCACGTTTAAGTCAAAATGGAAAATAAGAAAATTCGAATAATTTATTTGTACGAATTCAAACTCGGTCATAGTGTAGCCGAGGCAACGCGAAATATTAATACGGTTTTCGGCGAAGATCCCACGAGTAAAAAAACAACGAAGCAATGGTTTGAAAAGTTTCGATTTCGAGACACAAACCTTGACAATTTTCCTCGCGGACATGCACCTTGCGTTATTGACGACACTATTTTAAAGGGCATAATCGACGTGGATCCGACATTAACAGTTCGAGAGGTTGCAGAAAGGTTCAATTCATCACCCAATTGTCGTCAGACAAAGGTTAGGAAAAGCGAAGAAATTGGATAAATAGGTTCCTTATGAATTGACGGAGAGGAACAAGATAAGACGTGTGGAAACTTGTTTTTTCTTCTTCTTTGCTTTTGCGGCATAATAATCATAGGATATTGCACATAATTGTAACGTGCAATAAAAAATGGATATTATATGATAACTGTTCTGCGCAGTGGATGTGAACGCCTACAAAACATGCCAAACCTTCATCCCAAAAAGATTATTGTTTTAGTATGGTCAAGTATGAGAATCGTGCATTATTCATTTAATAAATAAAGTAAGGCTATAAACGCTGATAAATATTACCAGGAAATTAACGTTACGTATAAAAAACTACACGCTCAACAGCTGGCAATGTTCAATAGATATGGTGTATTGTTACTTCAAGATAATGCCAGATCATACGTTGCAAAAAGACCATAAAAAATTATTCGAGCTAAACATCGAAATTCTTTCTCATCCTCCGTATTCTCCAAACATTTCACCGACTGATTATCATTTAAACAATTGGATGGGTTTCTAACTGGGAAAATTTCCAAGAAAAAAGTATATAAAAAATGTATACCACGAGTTTATCGGTTCTCGGTCTTCAGATTTTTTTTAATGGCACTTGATACACTTGTATCGTTGGAAGAAATCCATTAAAGTAGATGGAGACTATTTTTATTAATATAGTAAATGTTAAGTTTGTCAAATAAAGTTTTAAAGTTCAAAGTAAAAAACGATCATTTTATTTATACCAATCTAATACCTAATATCCTTTCGTGAACGAAACGCTATAACAAATCTTTTACAGGAAAGAATACGCTTCTCCAGAAATAAAGTATTGTACTTTTTAAATAAATTAATATTATCAAAAGGTGCAAATACTAGAGGATATTATAAATGTTTCTGATTACAATGGTACAACAGTAATGCACATGATGTATATTAGATATGCATATGTGCGTGCATTTTTCTGTTCGATTTATATAATTCAGACATGTCATCGTCTTTTTCTTCGTAAAATTCCAACCAGAAATTCAAAAATTTTATTGTCAATTTGGTCTGCTGTACCACTAAATAGATGCTTGCTACGAGTGAGACAGTCATTACCATAAAATTGCTACGTTACATGACCCAATTTATGTCGAAATTATCAATGTTATATCGTAGTAAGTAACTACGTTTACAGTACGTTAACACTTCGATTTAGTAATGCTCTTTTTTCCTTTTTTTTAGAACTGTTACTAGTCACCAGCGAAGACTAACTATCAGCTTATCTCTATCCTAAACTCCTACGAGTAGTTCTCCTGGAGTTCCATCGGTTGTAGACTTCTTCATCCATCTGCTAACACTTTACTTGTATCTTTTCTATAAAAGATCTTGAAGCTTTTTCCTCTTTAATCTCCTTCTTTATTTATTATAGTTCAGAAGTTGAGTAGCCTCAATATTTACGTGTTCACATAGCCTAGTTGTGTTGCTTTTGAGCAAATCTCTGTATTTTCTGATTTACAGTCTCTATCTTAAGGTCTCGATGGATGTCCTTATGTCTTGTGTACCAAGGGGTATTAATTATGTCCCTTAGCACCTTGTTTTGTAGTCCTTGTATCTTATTAATATTTGTGAGCCTTTTTTTACGTAGGAAAATGCCTTACGCATACCGCCGGCATCGGGGGAGGACCGGTGGTCATGTGGGACTCCCAGGAGCAAGAACAGCCCCGGGTGTACCCACTAAAACCCCACGGCGATCGTTTACCCACACTATTGGAGGGTCCTGGGAACGGACTCATATACTTCCAGGGCCCTCCAGTGCGTCTGCCTCCTTCCGGGAGGATGCGTTGCCTTTTCTGACTGATGGGAGGGAGATGGAGGCTCTCTTCTCCCAGATGTCCCTTCTGGTGTCCTTTGCAAAAAAGTGATAAAAAAATCGTTATCTCACTCAATTGTGAAGAAAATCGTTTGAAACTTGATATTCATATTTTTTGGGTCAATGATTTCAAATCTGAACTTAAAATTGTTAAATTCACAAAATAGTGGATCCAATATGGAAAATAAAGTACTTATTTATTTTTTATATATAAATGCAATATAATATTTAAGTTTTTAAAGCCGAGACATTTTTACATTTTTCTTATTTTATTTTTAGTAATTTATTATTACTACTTTTTTTATTATTTGGATTTAATATCCTTTTTTTATATTTAAACATTATTGAAGTAATTAGCAAGTATTCTTATTTAATATATAGCAGCACAAAGTATTAAAAAAATTGAGCAAAAAACAAAATTATTTACAGATTTATTAAGCTCTCATCACTGTCTGATTCTATTAAGCAATTGTCTTCGTCTATTTTCACGTTATTAATTTGAATGTTATTTTATTGGTCATCCATTAACAAATTTTTTGCTTCCACTGTTAAATCTTTCATCTTTTTATTCTTTAAACTTTTTTTATTCTTTAATTGACTTATCACTGGGTCAGATGATATTAAAATATGGTGCATAATGTCTTCATTATTAGCTGTTGCAACTGCGACCTCTCCCAGTGAACACATTTACCTCAAATTGACGTAAGAATGACGTCATGCTACGTCAGGATTTACGTAAGAAATAAGTCATATATGAGTCATATATGAATCATTATTTCACACTTCTTGACGTAAGACTTTTACGTAATAAATGTGACATAAGTGTGACATCACTATGACATCATTGTGACCTAACTGACATCAACCTGACATAACAATGACGTCATGGTGATGTCAAGTTTTTTCCCAAATCACCTGCGTAGATATGACTTAGAAATGACTCCATTATGACGTAACTGATATTAGACTGACATAAAAATGACGTCATGGTGATGTCAAGTTTTTTTCTTTAATTACTTACGTACATATGACTTAAAATTGACTTCATTGTGACATAACTGTCATCAAGATGATATAATAATGATATCGTATTGATGATATCAAGTTAGTTCTTTTAGAATCTACAAGATCATTCACAACATATTGTGAAAAACTTGTAGAGAACTTCATCATAAAGATAATTAAATTAATGTTAATCCGAACATATAAAAGAAAAATTTGAAATCTTTCGAGTAATGGTCAATCAATCAAAGTGTATGTCTAATTTATAATGGAAAATTATTTATTGACACTCAAATTTCACAGTCACAAAAAAAATAAATAATAATTTTTATTTTTTATCAGAATTATTAAAATTCAAAAAGTGAAAAAGTTAAGTAAAGAAAAAAATAAAATTAGTTTCAATCAGACATGTTAGTCAATACCAGTATTCACGTTTTGAATTTTATTCCAGTTAATACAATTTATATTAATGAAACATGACGTAAACTTTTTCAATTCACAAATTTATATTTTTATCAGTCATAAAAAAATAAATATTAATTTTTGTGTTTTATTGGAATTATTAAAATTCAAAAAGTGAAAAAAAAGTAAAAAAAAAAATAAAGTTAGTTTTAATCAGACATTTAAGTCAACACTACTATTCACTTTTGGAATTTTATTCCAGTAAATAAAATTTATATAAATAAAACAAGACGTGAATTTTTTCAATTCACAGTTTTATATTTTATCAGTCGTTAAAAAATAAATATTTATCTTTGTGTTTTATTGGAATTATTAAAATTCAAAAAGTGAAAAAGTTAAGTAAAAAAAAAAAAAAAAATAAAATTAGTTTTAATCAGACATTTAAGTCAACACTACTATTCACTTTTGGAATTTTATTCTAGTAAATAAAATTTATATAAATAAAACAAGACGTGAATTTTTTCAATTCACAGTTTTATATTTATATCAGTCGTTAAAAAATAAATATTTATCTTCGTGTTTTATTGGAATAGTTACAATTTAAAAAGTTAAAAAGCGAAAAAAGAAAAAATAAATAAAAACAAAATCAACGTTAATCAGATATTTAAGTTAACACTCATTTTAACTTTTTAAATTGTTTTTTAGAAATTAAAATTTATATAGTAATTAAATATTGCATGAATTTTTTCAATTCACTCACAATGATCAAACTCATAAAGTTTTATTCTGTTGCATCTTTGTTTCTTGTATCTTTCTTCTCATTTTGTTTTTGCTTCTGTCCCTTTTGGAGACCTGCTCTTTGGTTTCCTAAACGGAACCAATTTGTTCCAGCTTTAGAAAATTCCGCACTGTCCCACGAAGTAAATTTCTTTAATATCACCTCTAACAAACAATTGTTGATTTTATTAGAATAAATATTTATTTTTAGACTCATGCTAACGTTTTCTATTTATTTAGTTTTTCTAACCTTCGCACGTTTTAATCAATTTTAAATCACTAAGTTTATACTTAGTTTTTTTGCCCTCCCAAGAGTTATCAGCTGCAAATGATGATGAAAATATTGTATTGAGTACCCTTTCAGTATAATCTTTACCGTTTGCTCCTCCAACTTGATTAACAACCCTAACCTGCGTAAATATTTATTTTTTTACAATGAAAGAGTTATAAATCAATATAAAAATCTTTTGTTTTCTTCGTTTACTTTCGCTTTTCAGCCTATCGCATATTGTCAAAAACCGAATTAATCACTAATATATTAGATAACTTTAAACGTAAAAATAAGTAGTTCAATTACATATATGGACTTACGAATTCTCGATGATAATCCTTCGATTCTATCAGTTTTTTATTGAAGGCAGACACTTCTTCCCTAGAATTCAGAGGCAGATCATTTTTTACTTTTGACTCAATTTCGTTCATCACCTCGCTATAATTTGCATCATTATTAGCAACTACTCGTTGCTTTAGATCTTTCATGTCTACCACCAATGTGCCGAGAAGTCTCAAACACGAATCCAACTTATCTGAAACCAATGAAAATCATAAATTCAAAAAATACTTAAGTATTTTATATACTTAACAATAAATAAACAAATTTTTAGTAAATAATAGTACCATTAAGAGTATGAAAGCATTCGTCACCGTCACCACCATTACCATTAATTGCACTACTATCACTTTCAGAGCTGTCAGATATAACAGGATCATTAACTAAAGTATCCTTCAAAAATTTATCATTTCCTGGAGCTTTTGTATTATTATTCTTGTCTCCGAGGTCAGATAGATCACTGTTTCTCACAATAACTTCAGGGTTTTGTACCTCAGGAGATTGATTATTATTATTAGGACGTCCTTTGTCAGACCTATAGACGTGTGTGTTGGAATGATCGGAGCCTCCTTCTGAATTTTTATATCAATCTTCGGCATTTCAGTCGCTGTAAAGTGAGACCAGAATGAGATGCAACATAAAATATTTTTAATTAAAGTTTACAAATTTTAACGCCTTTTACCTGGTTTTTTACCATCATCATCTTTATCATGTTCGTCTTCAGAGCTAATACCACCTGAAGTGGAAGTATTTTTAGAAGTAGCTGCAGCGGTAACTGAAGGAAACTTCGACCGATGTCCCTTTCCAAATGGTGCTTCCGAAGCCGAATAATCAGATTCCTCGGCAGCTTTTCTGGCTTGAATCAATGAATCTAAATCAATAGTAATAACCACAATAATTATTCATGTCTTAAACTAGTGTTAAAATGAAGTAACATTAATTATTTATCAATTTAAAAATTATTTTAATTATTATTATTTATTTATTATTATTATTTTAATTATTTAAAAATATTATTATTTACCGCAATATCGCATGAATTTTACTTTATAAATGGGCCAATCATCGGCAGGTGTAATTCTGTTTTTAAGATGAAAATTTATATTTTTAATAAATAAGGGCGGCCATTTGCACTCAGCTACTCCGGTGGATTCATCAGTGTTCAGAAGCCAATTACTTGGAATTTCTGAGTATGAGTTTTGCTCAAAAAAATGAACCACTGCATATGGTTTTTCCATTATATTGTTCACTAAAAAGTAAATCTTTTATATTAGAAAATTTTTTAGATTATTTAGAGCACCCAATATTTGAATAAATTTTAAATTTTTAAAATATTATAGGATGAAAATTAGGGTAATTATTTAGATTAGGGGCCTGGTCACAGATCTTGATCAAATTAGGCTCATTCGACGCGTTTTTGCACAAAATGAACGAATCTGGCAGAAAAAAGTGTCGGACTGCCCCACGAACCGAGATATTAATCGTTAAAGTTGACGAGTATTCAGGTTAGGAAAGCTGTCATACCGACGTAATGTAAGTAACTGAGCATGCGCTGCTGTTCGCGAGCGAACGAAGGGCCCCGCAAAGCCCTCATCACGTTGCATTGCATCACCTGTGTTGCATGGCCTGTGCAGCATAGGTGGTGCAATGCAGCTGCAACATACATGGAGAGTAGCTGCGGTGATGTGTGTTACATCGCACTTATCACCGCCGTTGCTCTCCACTTGCGCCGCACACAGGACTTACGTCCCGCTATCAATGTATCTTAGGACTCAGCCGCGCTCACGCGGAGCGCGCTCACGTAGCGAAACGGCGGCGCTGCCGTTTCGCTCACTCAAAAAGCCTTGTCATCGTCCCAATCATTTATGTCAAATCATATTTATGTAGAATTTGTTTATAACGAATTTTCCTGGCTTTTCTGGAGTGTTCTTTTTATGTCGTCATTTCCTTCAAGAGGAAGTGACTGTTCCGTATTCAATACCACGGTTTAAGGTGGTACTGTGGTTTCGCGTAAGATTTTGACATTGATTGTTTGTTGGATGGTCTCACAAATCAAAGGCGCTGGTATTAGCATCCACGTATGTGATTTATTGAGCATTACACGAAATTGTCATAAAAATGTACAATATAGTTTATCGTGGTCGCACTCGCGTATTGAGACGACACTGTGTTTGTAGTGTAACTTCGCCTAGAGATTCACCCTGAGCCACCTTGTAGCAACGCCTAAAGGCCTTAGCCTTGAGCCACTCGTTGGCAACGCCTGGGGTGATCTTGGGTTACACAATCTTCGTATACGGTTCGGTTCTGGCTCGACACTGTGCCCTTTCGCCCCTGTACACCATATCGCTTTCGTTCTCTTTCTGACTCGCGATCCCCTTTCCCCAGCCTTGACCGATCTTATCCCTACTCTTCCGTTGTTAAGAGAGGAAAGCGGTCTATGATTGGAGGCATAGAAGGTCAGGGACCGTATTGGTCGTCGTCGCGGTCACATGACCTTTCACGGAAAAATACTGACTGGGGAAAGACAAGAGCCGGGTCAACGACCCGTATCCCTTAAATTGACGTCGCCAAATATGATATGCATGTGTACATAGGTGAATGCGTTGCCGTGTGATTATGTGTGGTCAGGACCGTCCGATTATTGCTTTATGTGTGTATCGTGCATGATTTTTATAGAGCTCTGTGGAACATCCTCCCCCCGGTGAGAGGGAGAACCGATCAACTGTTTGATGATCGTCGCATCGTATGTGTCGTAATATTCGCATTATAATATTGTGTTTGATATAATATTTGGGTTCCTGGTATGATTTCTTAGCATACAATTGACCTATGACTGTTGTTCGGTTGGTAATGGGCAAAGATATTTGGTAGATCTCTTCATTTCGCCGGATGTAGTTTGGAGAGTAACGGTCCGCGTTATGCCGTCTTCTCCCGGATGCAACTGCGTAATTTTACCAAGCATCCATTGTGTGCAGGGTAGACCCTTGTCCTTAATGAGCACGATACTTCCAAGGCTTAAGTTTGGTCCATCCTTGTTCCATTTGTGGCGAGTTTGTAATTCGTTTAGGTATTCGAGGCTCCAGCGTGACCAGAAATCTTGTCGTACTTTGGTAATATGTTGCCAAGTCGACAGACGATTTGCTGGAACAGACGTAAAATCTCCCTCGGGCAGGGCGGTTATTGGTTTGCCAATTAAATAATGTGCGGGAGATAGTGCGAGCAAGTCGTTTGGATCAGACGAAATTGAGTTGATAGGTCTTGAATTTAAAATGCTCTCGACTTCGACAGTGAACGTGTTCAATTCCTCGAAGGTGAATAAAGAATCTCCTACAACTCTTTTGAAGTGGTGTTTAAAAAGCTTTACTGACGACTCCCACAACCCGCCGAAGTGAGGGGCCGCTGGCGGTATAAAGTGCCAGTTGATGCGATGATTGTTCGCGAATTTGTTTACGAGGGTTCTTCCGAATTAATCAAAGCAAATAGATCTTTGAGCTGGTTATTTGCGCCTACAAAATTAGTACCGTTATCCGAATAGATATTCTCGGGCAGACCTCGTCTCGAGGTAAATCTACGTAAGGCTGCTAGGAAGCCCTCGGAAGTCAGATCGCTGACCACCTCGAGATGAATGGCCTTTATAGCCATGCACACGAATACGCAGATGTATATTTTAATGCGGTTTCGATTCCGAAACTTCCGTTCCTTTATATGAAATGGACCACAGTAATCAACACCAGTATTAGAAAACGGGATGGCTGGGCGCACCCGAGTCGCTGGAAGATTTCCCATTTTGTATGCGACGGTGTTAGGCCTAAAACGCGAGCAACGGACACACGAACGAACGATTTTCCTGACCTGATTCCGGCCGTCCGGGATCCAAAATTTTTGACGTAACATGTATAGTGTTGTTTGTATACCTGCATGAAAATGTTTTTCATGGGTTTCCCGTATAATACGATCGGTCAAGTTATGTCGGTTCGGAATCAAAATCGGATGTTTTTGCGTGTATGTGAGATTCGACCTTTGGAGTCGTCCTCCCACACGAATCAAACCGTTCTGGTCGAGAAACGGGTCTAAATTAGTGAATTTGTCTTTACCCTTCGAAGATTTGTTTAATAATTTAAAGTCGCCGTGAAATTGAGTAGTCTGAAGCAATTTTAAGATGCGGATTTCCGCTTCGTTTATTTCTTCTACGGATAAAAATCCGTTACGCCTCTTAGTGGGACGTATGCGTAGACAATATGCGACGACTCTGAGCAACTTTGAATACGAGGAAAATCGATCTAAGATACCGAGACCGTCGTGATGGCTGACTAAACATGTATTCCCCTTTAATTCCGGTAACTGTATGGATCGCATGATTTCGTTAGGCCATTCGAGCTCTTCTTTGATTAACCACGAAGGCCCGGTGAACCACGATTGGTTTTGCGAGAGGTTATACGGTAGCTGTCCCCTTGAGATTATGTCCGCGGGATTTTCTTCGGATTTGACATGCCGCCAATCGCACGAATCGGTTATTTCCAATATATTTAGGACCTGGTTCGCTACGTATGTTTTCAATAAGTGAGGGGCCGTGTTTAACCAGTGTAACACAATGGTCGAGTCGCACCAGAAAACCCTTTTATCGATAACGAGGTTCAATGCCTCACGCACCTCACGATAGAGTTGGGCTAGTAATAACGCGCCGCATAGTTCTAATCGCGGAATGGTGACCGTTTTTAACGGAGCAACTCGCGATTTAGCACTTATCAATCTAACTATTATGTTTCCTTGTTTTCCGCGCGAGCGTACGTATATGCATGCGCCGTAACCGATGTTACTAGCGTCGCTGAACCCGTGTAATTGTATGTCTTGACATTCTTCGGCGAATAATTTACGATCGAATGAGAGTTTATCTATTGATTCCCACTGCCTGGCAAATTCCGACCATTCGGTGTGTATGGCTTGTGGGACCGATTCGTCCCATTGCACGCCGCACCGCCACACGTCTTGCATTATTTTCTTGGCACGTAGAATGATCGGACCTAGCAATCCTAAGGGATCAAAAATTTTCGCGATCTCCGATAGAATTTTTCTCTTTGTTACTTGCCCGGAGCTTTCGATTGGATTGGTTAAATAATATATTTTGTCGTCGTCGGTTCTCCACGTTATCCCCAACGTTTTTAAAGTGCGATCTATATTTAATGCAACGTTTGCATGTAACATGTCGGAAGGCAAATCATTAATTATGCGCCTATCGTTCGACGCCCATTGCCTAATGGAAAATCCGCCTCGAGCTAATAATTTGATTATCTCATCTCTGATCGCCCGGGCCTCGTCGATTGTCTTAGCTCCGGTTAACAAATCGTCCACGTAAAGATGTGATTTGAGAATCTCGGCAGCTTTGGGATGTGCCGAGTATTCGTCTTCCGCGAGCTTCTGAACTGTGCGGATTGCTAAAAATGGCGAGGATGAAACGCCGAACGTAAGCGTGTTTAGTTGTAACGTCTCTATTTTGTTATTTCTGCGCCAGAGAATACGTTGATACCGTCTATCATCTTTGTGTAATAACACTTGGCGATACATTTTTTCAATGTCCGCCGTAATGACAAAGTTATACGTTCGAAACCGAAGTAAATGTGAAAATAAATTGTTTTGAATGGTGGGACCTACTAATAACAAGTCGTTTAGTGACACGCCGTTGTTCGTTTTTGCGGATGCATCGAACACTACGCGTACCTTTGTAGTGTTGCTTGAATTCTTTACTACCGCGTGATGAGGCAAATAATATCCGGTTTCCTCAGGGTGCTCTACCAACGACATGTGTCCTAGATTCAAGTATTCGTTTATTACCCGCGTGTATTCGATTTTCAGGGCTGCATTCGCGTTCAATTGACGTTCTAATGATAATAAGCGTTTAAGCGCAATAGTTCGCGATTCCCCGAGTCGTTTATCTGTATTGCGAAATGGGAGGCAAACTATGTAACGTCCGTCCTCGTTCCGAGAGACCGTTCGTGTGAAGTGTGTTTCACATTTGATTTCTTCCTCAGATTGCGGTTTCCTTGACGCGATCTCTTCGATCGTCCAAAATTTGAGTAAGAGGTTTTCTATATTTGTTACATAACAAGTAGGTTTCGATCGAGCTTGAAGAGACGCACTGCCTGCGACTACCCAGCCTAGACGCGTTTTTTGTAGATATAAGTCGTGATTTTTGTGAGACAAATTTATTTGACCGACCGCAAACAACGATAACGTCGCCCCGGAACCAATGAGTAGATCAACGGAACGTGGTAAATGGAATTCCGGATCTGCCAAACGTATATTCGATGGTAACTGGATTGAGTCGCGAGGGAAAATTTCCGATGGAACCAGATCAGAAATGGATGGTATAGTCAAACAATTTAAAGTCTTACGAAAACTGTCATATACAGAGTGACCCATTTTAACTTACCCACCGGATTATCTTGAAAGGAATGCACTTTTTGAGAAAAAGTTTCAGATATAAGTTTTAGTATTTTTCCCTGGCTATTGAATGGCGATATTGAACTCGATTGTGAATGTGAAGGTCATTTAAAGGTCAAGTTAATTTTTTTAAATGGCATCCCCTATTTTTTATTACATATTCTTGTAGCTGACTTCAAGAGCTTTCCAAAACACTATAATAAAGTATTTTTTTATTAAGTATTTTCCGAGTTATAAAGCTTGAAATAATTTCATAATTTTACATAAACTGTAAAATATCTCGTAAAATATTTACTTTTCGATGACCTTACCTCAATACTTTTATGCACAGAATAATGAGAGGAACCAATTGGTGTCAAGAAAACACATAGTTGTTTTTAAGAAAAAATATGCAATTTGTAACTAACAATTACATATTTTTTCTTAAAAACAACTATGTGTTTTCTTTACACCAATTGATTCCTCTCATTATTCTGTGCATAAAAGTATTGAGATAAGGTCATCGAAAAGTAAATATTTTACGAGATATTTTACAGTTTATGTAAAATTAAGAAATTATTTCAAGCTTTATAACTCGGAAAATACTTCATGAAAAAATACTTTATTATAGTGTTTTGGAAAGCTCTCGAGGTCAGCTACAAGAATATGTAATAAAAAATAGGGGATGCCATTTAAAAAAATTAACTTGACCTTTAAATGACCTTCACATTCACAATCGAGGTCAAATTCAATATCGCCATTCAATAGCCAGGGAAAAATACTAAAACTTATATCTGAAACTTTTTTTCAGAAAGTGCATTCCTTTCAAGATAATCCGGTGGGGAAGTTAAAATGGGTCACCCCTGTATAGATTGCAAGGTAATCTGTACTATACCCTTTGATATAGTGCTCATGCTGTTTATTGCACCAATCGGCATTGGATGTGTGGTTGCTTGTACGTTCAAATGTTTCGTGATAGATTCCGAAATAAAATTCGCGGTAGCACCCGTATCGAGTAAGGCACGGCATTTTATTATTTTTCCCTTACGATCCTGTATGTATACGAGCGCAGGGGTCATAAGCTGCGGCATCGAAAAGTGTAACGTCGCGAGGCTCGTTGATACGTTGTCGATCATTGCGATGGGTCATTCGGCCTGGATAGATTCGGTTTTTGTCACCTCAGATTTACTTACTTTCGCATAATTGTCATTATGCAAGAGCGTATTATGTCGTTTTTGACATACGGTGCAATTAGAAAATTTACAAGCGGTACCCCTATGTGAGCGCAAGCAATTGTAGCAAATCTTTGCTTTCTTTACCGTGTCAATACGCTCCTGCACCGACAACTGTTTAAATCTGTCGCACAAATATAAGGGATGACGTTTGTTCTTGCAGATTATGCATCCTTGCGAGTTGTCTGTAAAGAGTGCCTGATTTGATGAAGAGGAGCGTTTCCTCTTCACCGGGGGTTCTCTTTTATCTCTTTCCGTTTCTGACGTCTTTGTCCTTTCGCGTTTTGACGCGCTAACCGCGGATTTGTACAAAAACTCGTACAATTGATCGAGAGTTGGAAATTCGTCTCTTTCGAGAGTTGTTTCCCATCTCTCTAATGTATTTTTTGGCAATTTACTTTCTAAAATGTGCACGAGTATTTCGGGTCCGACGGAAACTCCTAGCGCATTTAGGGATGCGACATGCTGTTGTGTATCATCTGCTATACGTGACAAACCGCTCGTAGATTCTTTGTCTAATACTGGTAAATTCAAGATCAATGAAAGATGTCGCGATATTAGAATGCGTTTGACTTGATAGGAACGCTCGAGTACGCCTTTGTATAATTTATTCCGTCTATCTCGAACATTCGTATCTTTTTAGCAGCCTCACCGGTCAACGCCGCCTTCAAGTAATGAAGTTTGTCAATATCGGATAAATCCGTTTGCGAACCTATTATGCTTTGGAAAGTGTTTTTAAACGATAACCAATTTTCGTGATTTCCATCGAAAGTCGGCAGCGGTGCTTCCGGCAACTTGATCCGCCGTTTCCTATTGGATGTTGCGAATCCTACATTATCGTTCCGAGTCTCTTCGACTGATGCGCTAGTACTCGCTTCGGAAATATTGGATGCGCGTAGAATATTCTCGATTCTGCTGGCGAGAGAATAAAAACGATCTTGTACGCTCGTAAACTCGATTTGATGCGTTTCGTTCGGATCTAATATCGCGAGTTCATCGTTGTAATCTTCGAACGCGTGATATAAATCGGTGAGACGCTTCATACGTAGTTTTATCAAGGAATTGTCCGCTGGGCCTTTGTCGAGGACATTGTTCAAATTAGTGATTTGAGATTTCAATGACGTACGTTTTTGTACAAGTACTTTGATTCTATCAGCCATCGTTTGTGTAAAATGTGATAAGAGACCAAACGACTTACCTTTGTCTATTGTAATCTTAAATCTCGTGGTATGCGTAATGCTGTCGTCCGCACTGGTGGGTGTGGATGTGGAAGGTTCTATCCTCACTTTGTTTGGGCTGCGAGACCTCACAGAAGGCACCAAAAATTGTTCCGTATTCAATACCACGGTTTAAGGTGGTACTGTGGTTTCGCGTAAGATTTTGACATTGATTGTTTGTTGGATGGTCTCACAAATCAAAGGCGCTGGTATTAGCATCCACGTATGTGATTTATTGAGCATTACACGAAATTGTCATAAAAATGTACAATATAGTTTATCGTGGTCGCACTCGCGTATTGAGACGACACTGTGTTTGTAGTGTAACTTCGCCTAGAGATTCACCCTGAGCCACCTTGTAGCAACGCCTAAAGGCCTTAGCCTTGAGCCACTCGTTGGCAACGCCTGGGGTGATCTTGGGTTACACAATCTTCGTATACGGTTCGGTTCTGACTCGACACTGTGCCCTTTCGCCCCTGTACACCATATCGCTTTCGTTCTCTTTCTGACTCGCGATCCCCTTTCCCCAGCCTTGACCGATCTTATCCCTACTCTTTCGTTGTTAAGAGAGGAAAGCGGTCTATGATTGGAGGCATAGAAGGTCAGGGACCGTATTGGTCGTCGTCGCGGTCACATGACCTTTCACGGAAAAATACTGACTGGGGAAAGACAAGAGCCGGGTCAACGACCCGTATCCCTTAAATTGACGTCGCCAAATATGATATGCATGTGTACATAGGTGAATGCGTTGCCGTGTGATTATGTGTGGTCAGGACCGTCCGATTATTGCTTTATGTGTGTATCGTGCACGATTTTTATAGAGCTCTGTGGAACAGTGACGACAGGAAATAACATTCCAAAAAAGCACAGTATAAAAAGCGGATGCAGAGTGGGGACGGGGCCAGTCTGCTTTGATCCGCTCAGGTACGACCCGCATTTCGATAGTTTTAAAGTTCACGATAATTCGCACGCCAATTCGCACGCTTATCTTCGGATAACCGCCGCTTATCCGATTTTGCATCGAGTTCGCGACAGCAAAGTCGCTTTCTTTGCTGCGTCTGCTACGCGCGCTGCTTTGGAGTCGCCTGCTCCACGCGTTCGCGAACTGCACTTTCGCACACGTCTTATCCACTCTCGGTCGCGTTTCACGCTCCTCACCGTGGACTTGCAGTGTCCGCGCCGTGATTAGTGAGCTGAAAGTGTTTGAGTGTGTATTAAACTGTATATAATTCTGTAAATATTGCGACTTTGATTGACTTGTATAGTGACTGTTAAATATACTCTTGTTAATTCGTGTTCAAAACTTGCGTGTGTATTCTTTTGCGTGTGCGTGTTCGTGATTTCCGTCTTTCCTCCTCAAGGCTCCATTCCGTACCGAACAGCTGCAGTCACGTTTGCATGCTGGATGACGTCACAAAGTGCGCGAAATTGAAAATGTAAAAAGTGATACAAGTTAGGTCAATCGCGTGGGGGGTCCCGGCAGCTTTGCGCGACTTTCCACGCGTATACTTTTCAACGCAAAGCGAGGTTCCACATGTGTTCGCGACTTTCCACGCGAACCGACATCCACCCCACCCCACCCCCTGCTTCGGATCAAAACAAAATCTATAATTGTTCTGTTCCACATGGGTTTGCGACTTTCCGCGCGAACAAGTTAATAAGTTAATTAATAATTTTGTGAATCTCAATATTAATATTTTATTTACTACAATGTAATTATTATTTATTAAAAAATTTTAAAAATTGTTAAATCCCTGCAAGTTTTATTGCATTATTATGTTTTCTTGTAGAGTTTTATTATTATTTTTTATTATTGAAGTTGAAAGATTCAATTCTTATTTATTATATTTTAACAAAAGTTTCAACTATATGAAATTTTACTTTCCTCATGATTTCTTATTTTAAATCCTAACTAATTATATAAAAAAATTGATATAATAATAAACTTTGTTTTTTTTTATATTCCAGATAGTTTAAAACTGTTATGGTAAGTTTTCATAAAAAAAGCAAGATGCCCAAGCCTATAAGATATCTAACAAAACGAAGAGTTTATCAGATGATTGATCAAGAGATCCACACTCCAAAAACTAAAAAGAAAAAAGATAGTGAAGAGAATAATTTAATAAAAATATACTTTATCTGAGGTTATAAACAGTGTTCCTGTAGTAACTTATCCTAAAGACAATAACTCATCAAGAGATATAAATATTGTTCCACTGGTGACGCCTAATTCATCTGATGTAAGAGCAAACACTGTTGATTTTTTTTGCTGATGAACGTGATGATCATGAAATCAATGCAGAAAATATTGATCATGTTCATACAATGGATACTAAAACTGAAGGACCAAATGAACCTGAGTGTGTGCAATTTCATCGGGAGGATGACTCTACTAATACAAATACTTTATCACAAGATTTGCGATTTTGGTTATCGGAAAACAGTATATCCCAGAAAGCTGCAAATGATTTAATTTCAATATTCCGAAACCATGGACACAAAGATCAGTTGAAAAAAGACGTCAGGTCTTTAATGAAAACTCCTCGTAATGTAACTGGGAAAATTATACATGGTAATGGCGGCTCTTACTTCCATTTTGGGATTACAAACGGATTAACTCGATTTCTCGAAAAATACTACGATATCAGTCCAGACCTGGTATTAATTCAACTTAATTGTGATGGAATGTCGTTTTCTAAATCGTCAAACAGTCAATTTTGGCCCTTGCTAGCGGCCATTGAAGCTGATTTCTATACAGAGCCATTTTTAGTGGGTCTTTTTCATGGTTCGAGTAAACCCAACGATTTTAATGTTTATATCAATCCATTTGTAGACGATATGAAAAATTTACAAGAAAACGGGATCATAATTAATGGTCGAAAAATTAGTGTTCGACTTAATGCAATAATTTGTGATGCTCCGGCTAGAGCGTATTTGACATTGACGAAATCTCATAGCGGGTATTTCGGCTGTTCCAAATGTATCCAAGAGGGAGATTGGGATGGCTATGTTAATTTCCCAGAGATGGATAACCCTCTCCGGACAGATGAATCATTCAGAAACAGACAGCAAGAAGAACACCACCTTGGAGAATCTCTACTTCTTGAGTTAGATTTTGGTATGGTTTCACAAATACCTCTAGATTATCAACACTTGATATGTTTGGGGGTCATGAAAAAACTTTTGCTGCGCTGGTCCAATGGTCCGAGAGATCAAAGATTGTCAAATGATAAAATAGATGCTATTAATGAGAGATTAAAAGATATAAAAGTTTGTATTCCGACTGAATTCGCAAGACATCCTAGGCCTTTAGACAGTGTTGCAAAGTGGAAGGCTACTGAGTGTCGTCAGTTCTTGTTATACTCTGGTCCAATTATACTAAAAAAAATATTGACACCTAGACACTACAATCACTTCATGGCTTTATGTGTTGCCATTCGAATTTTATGTGACACTCGGAAATACCTAGAGTACAATGATTATGCTAATCAATTATTGAGATGGTTCGTTGATGAATACAAAAACTTATATGGATCTAATACAATTTCATATAATGTTCACAATTTAATTCATTTAGCGTACGACTGTAAAAAGTTTGGACCGTTAGATAATTTTAGCACATTTAAATTTGAGAATTACATGTCTAATATTGGAAAAAAAGTCAAGAACGCACCAAAACCATTGGAGCAAGTAGTGAATCGTATTCATGAAGAAAACTTATTACCAGTGATTAAAAAAAATGTTCGATCATATCCAATAGTTAAAAAATTGAATAATGATAACATTGTATCTCTTGAATTTAAAGGTTTTACTATCAGTACAAAAAAAAAATGAAAACTGTTGTTTATTAAGTGACGATAATATTTTAATTGTTAATGAAATTATTGAAACAAATAATGAAATAGTACTAAGAGGCAACTACTTTTCTAAATTTGAATCGCTATTCTCGCTACCTTGTGACTCTAAGGACTTATGCATATACTCTGTAAAAAAAAATAGTACTTCTAAATTAATAACTGTTACAACCGATGTTATTCAGTCGAAATGTTTATATTTCTCTTATGCAAACTGTAATGAATTTGTAGTTGTACCATTATTACAATATAATAACTAGTTTTTTGATTTCTTTATATTTTTTCTTACAAAATACACATAAAATCCTTTCCTATATTTAAAAAAAATTTAACGTTTGAATTCATGGTAAGTTTAATTTGAATTCTCCGTAAATAAGTATAAATATAAATAAGTTTTATGTTAAACTTATACTTATCGAGTACATATATAATAACATAATTGTAAAAGTATTTCTCCCTTACTGTTATAATATCATTATTACATAAGCTGTATGTAAAGAAAATGGCTTATAGCTTAAAATTAAAGTATGATGTTTTTTTTATGTCACTATGACGTAAAATTGAGACTTATTTTTTACGTAAAAATATGATTGAGTTATGATGTCACTTTTACGTCATAACATTGATTCATAACTTATGTAATGGTATGATTTACAAATTACGTAAATATTACATAAACTTGTGACTTCAATATGACGTCACAATGTGATTGAAATATTACGTAAATATCACATAAACTTGTGACTTCAATATGACGTCACAATGTGATTGAAATATTACATCAGTTTTACGTAATATTAAAGTCATAATTATGACATCATATTAAAGTCAAATTTAATGTCAGCATGATATAATAGTGATGTAATTCAATATGACATCATATTGAAATCATAAATTGAGTCATCATTATGTCATATTTACGTAAAAAAATGATCTATGATCTATGATCTCTATATGACCTTTATATGACGTCATATTGAGGTCATGTGTTCACTGGGCTACTTCCGGGAGCCACTGTTCCTTAGCGAACCAATAGAATACCGCGGTGTAAAAGCGCCTTTTCTCACGTTTGCACCGGGGGGGGGGGGGGGGGGGGGAGCAGTACGTTGTTACGATACACTACATTATCGAGCGACTTCTTTTCCGGTTCAAATAATCTGGTAGCAACATTAGCTGCACGTGAACATTTTCTACTATTACGTGCTCTCGTAGCTTTGAATATCTTATTTCCTGCCTCTTGAGCCTCTTCAGAAAGACATCCGACAGGAAAAATCTTTTTTTTCATAATTGCGCCACCATGAATCAATATTTTATGTACGGAGGGAGACATGTTGTACCAAAAATACAAATGAACAAATAATTCAGCAGTTTCGTGGGCATATTTTTCAAATTTACCACAATCAATTTTATAATCGCTTGCCATCACATACAAAATATTGTCAAATCTTTCTATTAATTTTTTATCAACCCCAATTATATTTGAAACAGCTCCAGAATTAACAAAAAATCGCTTAACTGTATTGTCATCATTTGTCGTTCAATGGCCTTGTTTAACAACATCGACAATTATGTTTAGTTGCGATTTTAAGTCATTCTAAACTTGTTTTTTTTATTTTGCTTTAAAATTTTGTTATCTCCCCTGGCAGCACTCTCTTTAAAATCGATATTGTAAATAAAATATGTAAAATGCACTCCATAAAGCGGATCCAACAGTACAGAGTAGACATACCAAATTTATAATTGTCTTCATTACATTTCAATTATTTTCTTTTTCAAATCGTTCATTTGTTTAGGGATAGCTCAACAAATGTTGCATGACGTTGAAAATTTTTCATTTGTCAGAACATTACAAATTTTTCCATCAATCATGGTGCACTGCAAATTGGTTGACTTTTATTGTTTTCTTGGATTACAACTGTTGGTTGGAGATTATCTATTTCAGTTACATACAAATTATACTCACGCAAAATATTGGATGGCGTTTCTTTAAAAATTCAAATTTAATTGGTCTATAGTATCGGACAGATGATCATTTTTCCATAAGATATTATTATTAAATGACAAGACAAGAGGTACATAAGATATTACAAATACCTATGCTATCATTCAAATAAGTTGCATCATTATCTTTGTCGTTATTTATGGACCACTACTGTTTGAAATTTTGTTGGCTTGACACACCATCCATACCCCACTTACCATATAGCACAAAATCATTACAATATATTTTTTGAAAATTTTTTATTTCTGTAATTGACGAGATAATACGAAACACTTTATGATCAAGCAAAGCTTGTAACTTTATTTCAGCCTTTTTTCAGTTATTATTATATCACGCGGATAACAATCGATTTTAGCGGCTTGTATTTTTTCATTGGAAGAACATTGTTTACTACCAAAATACCGTGCTTTATATTTTCGAAGATGTTTATATTTTTCTCTTGTTATACCCATATCCATGTATAAGGCCAAAGTACCATTTATAAGATCTTTTGAGAATTTATTTTTTAATTTATTAAGATTTTTTGTGTTATTTGAAGAAACGTTAATAGCGTTAATCAATTTTTCCTAAGCATACTTGTTTTGGAGCTCCTTGGAACGTCTCTTCTGGATTTAACGAGAACAATTTTTAAAAGCTTTTCTGGGACGACCGCTACCTCTTGGATTAAAATCTGATTGTATATTATTAAAAGCTGTATCTCTGGAGCATCCGGATAATGAATTTATTTTCTCAAATTTTATTTCGAAGTTACTTTTCATAAAAAATCTGTTTTTCTCTTCAAATTTGGATCGTGTTCGTCTAGCAATTCTCCAATTCCTGTGATACTGTGAAATAAAAGTAGAACTTATTTTCCTTTGAATTTGATTTTATTGAATATCATTAAAATCATATTTTTTTCAATGTTTTTCATTATTATATTTATATGCGTTTTACCTGTATTATTTTCCCAAATCCATCTACATAACTCTCCTTTTTGAATTTTAAAATCTGTCATTATAAAAGGATTAAAAATTGTTCAAAAGAAATGGTCTCCGCTCTTATAGATTAAAGGCACAATTTTACATTAAAGCGAGTAAAGTGTGGCTCATAGCCATCTAGTAGCTCTGATTGTTTCGTAAGCGTAGATAAAGAAGTGATCTTTTTGGTACGCTTAGGGCCACTTCCGACCAAACTTCCGATCGTTGATTAAAGGATTGCCAACAAACAAATTAATACAGTATGATCAAGTATTTTGTCATGTTGGCAACCCTTTAATCAACGATTGAGTTAATCGGGAGTTTGATCGAAGTGACCCTTAAATTATCTATTCATTAATTTATTTAAAATCCATATTAATGCTTCCTCAAAAAAGCACGTATATGGGCATATATGGGCGCATATAACAGTAATTATATAATAGTTTATAACTTTAGGAGAGACAAATAAAGGCAGGCAAAATTTTGTTTAAAACATTCTAGACATTTCAAGGAAGAGTTTTAGCCTAATCCGATTCAGTTTTATGCAGTCTCATGTATTAAATCATGTATCAAAAGATTGACTTTTTATTGTTTCAAGCGCAATTAGCACTTTGTTTATTGACACTAATACAATAATACATAGTTTTCAAAAATTAAATAACAATAATGTTTTTATATAAAATATACTCAGAGCTACCAAAATAAATTTTTTCGAGCATGCCTTGCTCTTTATAAAATTTTTTCTTTGAAGAAATAAAAAAATATCCAAAAAAGAAATGATAGGAAATTATATTAATTTTTATACATAAATTTTAAGTTACATTTTCAGTGTTTTGACATATTTTACTTTGTTTCGTATATTTTAGGATCTTATTTTTCTTAAAAAGTAAGGGCACAATTAATTTGTCAATTTTAATACATGTTAAAATTCGATTTTTTACCACTTTTTCCGGATTTATTCCACTGTACGGCGCTGCACGCTCTTCAACGCTTGAAGATTTTTCCGGCTGGACTGCAGCGGTTCATTCCACACTGGGGGCTCCATACATTACGATGGATTGCACCACCGTCAGGTAGAGACGGTGACAGCCATCGCTAGGTCCGGCCAGGTTGGGGAGGAGTCGCTTAAACGCGGCGATCTCCCCCGTAGAGCGGGGGACCAATCAAGCGGACAGGTGGCCGAAGTATGTACGTGTAAAAGCGCCAGCAGCTGTCAAGATGGAAACCCAAATACTTGAGGGTCGTACCCACCTCGACGCGGACATCTCTTACTTCGATGTGGAGCTGAGGTAGCCTTCGTCGAGGTCCGTGAAACCACAGGGTCTCGGTTTTATGAAAGGCCACCTTCGGCCCCAACGCTTTGATGCGGCCGACGATGAGGTGTGCCCCCATCCTTGCAAGGCGAGCAGTGTCTGTCCAGTCTTCCGCATAGACCCCGATCAACGTGTCATCCGCATAGCAGACGAGATCGAGGCCCATGGGAAGTGCACTCCGCAACACACTGTCGTACCCGAGGTTCCACAGGAGAGGCCTAAGTAGGAACCCTTGTGGAACCCCGCAGTACATCTCTCGATACATCTCACCGTCTCTCTTCTGGCAAGAAATAGTCCTGCCCCAGAAGTAGTCCCGGACAATCACCTGCAGATAATGGGGTACCCCGTGGTATTGGAGTGCATCCACTATCCTCCCCCAGGGTAGGGAATTAAAAGCGTTGGCGATGTCTAAACTCACTGCCAACGCCACTCCTCCCCGAGAGACAGCTCAATCCGAGAGGGCCTTGACGCGAAAAACTGCGTCAACGGTCGATCGGCCTTCCCGGAACCCGAACTGGCAGTTCGCCAAGTCCGGACCAACCCGGGACAAGTGCTCGACAAGGCGAGTTGCGAGCACACGGTCAAACAACTTGCTCGCCTTGTCGAGTAAACATATGGGGCGGTAAGCAGAGAGAGAATCGGCGCGGGGCGCCCTGTCTTCGGCAGGAGGACGAGACTGCCTACCTTCCATTGGGAGGGAAATTGTTTCGTGTTCAGGCAGCTAGTGAGTAGCTGCCTGAACCGGTCTCCGAGGGTGCTCAAGGCCAGGACCCAGGCCTTACTGGGCACACCGTCGGGCCCCGGAGCGGTATTTTTCGCCCGGAATCTTTCGATCGCCCGGCCTAGCTCCTAGCTCCTCTTGGCGGACCTCCAGCTTCTCCTCTCGGGGCAGATGGTCGCCCCGAGAATCGGCTAAGGCTGAAAGACTCGCCGCTCCCCCCGAGTTTTCGGGGAAAAGGGCGGACACGACGTTCTCCAGCAGCTAAGGGTGAAGACTCTCGCTCACGGGTGACGCCCCGAATCGGAGTTTATTCCTCACAATCATGTAGGGGCGCTCCCATGAATCTCTGTCGATAGTCTCTAGGAGCTCTTTCCAAGCTCGGCCCAGCTGACCTTCTGCAGAGTCCCTCTGGCTTTGCGAAGGGCTCCGTACAACTCGGCTGCCACCGCTACGTCGACGCCGGTGGCGGATGTACTGGCGTTTCGCGACAATGCAGACAGCCTGCAAATCCGCGAGCTCCTGCGACCACCAGTACATCCTGCCACCGTCGTCGACGGAGCGCGCTTGGCCCGGGGCATTGCCACGTCACAGATGTTTGTGAGTGCGTCCCGGAACCAATAAATTCCTTCTCCGCTGGTCCGGCCGGATGTTTTAACCTGGCCATAGCGATGGCGGCGGCCACCAGTGAATCAGGATCCCTGAGGACCTACAAGGTAATAATGAAAAACGATTGCCCGTTGAGAATTATCGTGTCTTCTACCAATAGTGCACTTTACAATTTGGCTTCCTTTTTAAATAACATTATTACGGACAGTTTTCCAGTACCAAATAGTCATGTCAAAAACAGTTTCGTACTTTACGAACAACTGTCGGGCTTGAAATTGAACAGTCCTGATATTTTATTTTCGCTGGATGTGTCTTCTTTGTTCACGAATGTTCCTCTAGATCTTGCAATCCGGGGTATCGAGAATAGATGGAACTTCATCATGTCCAAAACTAAATTACCGCTACAAGAATTTATGACTGCGATAAAGTTTTTTTTAACATCAACGTTTTTTAAATATAACAAGAAGGTTTATAAACAAACTTTCGGTACACCGATGGGTTCTCCTCTGTCGCCTATTATAGCCGATATCGTGATGCAAGATTTGGAGGAATATGTTCTCAATTCTTTGGATGTTTCACCCACTCTATATTACCGTTATGTGGATGATATCATTTTGGCGGCTCCTGTTAATGAAACTCAGTCAATCCTCAAGAAGTTTAATGAATACCATGATAGACTTAAGTTTACTATTGAATACGAAAATAATAACTCCCTTTCCTTTCTGGATTTGAAACTTATTAATATGAACGGTATGATAAGGATCGACTGGTTTCATAAGAGCACTTTTTCTGGTAGATTTCTTTCTTATTTTTCAAACCACCCACAGCGACATAAGATTGGTACGATTTACGGTCTAATTGACAGAGCGATATTATTATCACATTCCTGTTTCCATCAAAAAAACGTAGAATTATGTATCAACATTCTTTTAAACAATGGTTACCCTCTCCACTTTATTTTTCAACATATCAATTATAGAATCAACACTTTGTCAAATAGGATAATAACAAAAAATAATTCTACCACATCCACACCCATCGACACACAGAAAAACTTCATAGTTGTACCGTTTATTCGTTCTGTTGCAAGATGTGTGAATCCTATTATCGACAAGTCGAAATTTTCGATTGGTTTTAGAATTCTTAACCAACTAAAATGTTTTATTTCCCCATGGTCGGGTGAACATCCACGATCCGAAAAGAATTGTGTAGTGTACAAGATTAATTGTAAGAACTGTGAAGCGTCCTACATTGGCCAGACAAAGAGAAAACTAAGCACACGTATCAGAGAACATAAGAACAACATAAAATTAGATCCATCCAGACACACAGTCGTATCCGAACACGTCTTAGAATTTGACCACCAGTTTGATTGGGATAATGTGAGAATCCTTGATGTGGAACAGAATTACCAAAAAAGATTAATTAGTAAAATGATCCATATCAGGGGCCAAACACAGGCGATAAATGCCCAAAAAGATACGGAATTATTAAATAAGTCGTACCTGGGCCTCATCAGGGATTTGTACTGACATCTCTTCCGTTGACACTATGTATACAGCGCCCCAATCCGAAAATTATCTTTATACTGTTTCTGACAACACTCTGTTTTATACCGTTAACCAGTGAGCATGTCTCCGGTCGTTACGTTGACATTATACCACAATTTGTAACCGGTCGTTCACTTTTCTACAGGTATTTAATTATTCTAATAAGTTCTACGTACTGTCCTATATTATTGGTTTTTAAACAAAGAATAAGTTTATATAAGTTTTTGATATCGTTTCTTTTGACTATATATTTTTTTATAACTTTACTTTTATATCTATGTTAGAACAAAAAACCCCCCACACTTCTCCGACACGATCTTCTGTACATTGACATCGGCTGTAAAGACAAAGTGACACCGTTTTATCCTTTGACTGACCAACATATTCTCGCCAGATAACGAGTAATACGTTCGTACCACTTTTTATAATTTTGTTAACATCTTTAGTATAAGATCTTTTGGCGTTTTATACCTTTGACCTCCAATTTTACTTTTTAAACTGTTAACGTTCGGAGTTTATTTGTGTGATGTCGGCGTTTTTACTTATTTATTTTTTATTTATTTTTATTTTTGTCTTCATCTTTAATATTATTATTTTACGTTTGTCATCATGATTCGAACATCCGATGTATAATGAGTGCGTAATGTTAATTTTGTAATGCTGAAGAAGACTCAGTGCAGTCGAAACGTTCATTAAACCAAATTTGAATAAATTCTAGTATGTGCTATTCCTAATATTTGAAGATAATTTTTGTTTTGGTGTCTCGATCTTGCTCCTATTTGGCCTTGTCAATTTCTTTCAATTATTTATTTATTTATATCGAGCGGAATTATATTCTACCATATATTAAGCCAGCGGCACACGATGCTATTTTATCTGCTGGATTGCTCGCGTGCGTCTGTGCTGGCAATATTTTTTTCTGTTAAACTGAAAATTATGTAATCTGTTGATCACGCTGTTGACTGATCTGCTGAATTTCTGTAAAAATCCAGCATTAAATTTCATGCCCAAGGGGTGGTTTTTGAAAATTTCTAATAAATGGTAAATTGACCCTATAAAAAACCTTAATTAACGGCACATGTCTCATATTTTTATAATGCACCGTTTTTAAGATATCAAATTTCACCCTCAAGGGGTGGTTTTTGAAAATTTTTATTGAAGAGTAAATTAACTCTATAAGAAACTTTACTAACAACACAGGTCTTGTATTTTTGCAGTGTACCGTTTTTGAGATATTAAATTTCACCACTGAAGGGTGGTTTTTGAAAATTTTTAATAAATGGTGGAAAATTTTTATTGAACAGTAAATTAACTTCAATAAGAAACCTTAATTAACGATACAGGTACAGATATTTAGTAACAAAAATTTATTCTATTATTGAAATTATGTAAATGATTAATCCGCACATTGTAATTGAAACAAATGCACTTTGCAGACAGAGTTTGATTGTGTTACTTTTCTTGATTTAAAAAGTGCTGTAATTAAATCATTTAATTATAGCACATATTTTTTTCGTTCCAGTTTGATGTAAAAAATTGCATATATTTATTTCAGGAAATAAAATATATCATTGAATTAAAAAAATATTTGATTCTATTGCATTATTGCATAAAATAAATACGTTGTTCTTTGATTGTACATGAGAAAATATAAGTCAAAGCTGAAATTTCTCATTGAGCTCATACGATCACAATTGCATCACAGTAAATCGAAATCATGATACGAAGAAAGAAAGTATATCGACAATTATGAACTGTCATATGTACCGCTGACAGCAGACAATATTAAATTTACTTGCTAGAAAATCATGTGAAAGAATTCTTTTCAAGTTTTAGAAAAGATTTCTGTTATTACATCATTTTGCAATAATCATGTGTTCGGCAAACACATGATTATTGCAAATGCCTTTTTTTGTATTCTATACTCCAATTTTATTTCAAAATGAAAGAGAAGATATTATCGCGTGTTCACTCGTTTAATCTTAATTCAAATTTATGTATGTGCTGAGTACGCGTAGGAAAATATAAAAATATTAAAGAAATAAGTGATAAGTGATAAGAATATTGTATGCCATATATGAGTGTCACAAATATGCAAAAATTTTACACACAGTTATGATTGCTGCGTGCAGATTTATCAGTTGTTCATCGTAAATTCGTACAATATCAATGGCAATTTTTTTTTTATCACAATCTAATCGTCATATTTTGCAATAATCATACACATGCATTTTTTTTATATTGTACCGGTTTATATTGTTCAGTTGTGTTATGGATGATGCGTGGATATTCGACGAATTTTTGACAGCTCTCAATGTGCGAATATAAACGCATGCAAAATCTCGTATAAAAAAAGTAGTAGCCAAACACGACATAAATAACTTTCGATAAGCTCGGCTGGACAGGCTTCCGTTACTAGCTCTTCTGTGTTCTACATGAGCTTCAGTATATGTAATACATCGCTACAATCAAGAAGTTCTGTGTTTTCATTTATTAACATTATTTAAGAGATCAGTATTTCTTATTGAAAATTAATAGAATTCAATTAATTATACATATAAATTATTCTATTTAAATATGCAAAAGATTCTATTCTATTTAAAGCACATTTTTACTATTTATTACATCTACTATTTTTTAAACTATTTATCACTTTGATAGATATTACGCAACATGTGATCAAGAGTTTAATTATATTTTTATAGTAAGCATATGCAGTTATTAGATAATAAAGAACAATCTTAAAGATATATGATATATTATGTCTATTATAGATTTCTCAAGCCAGGTGTAAGAAGATAAACACGGTTAATTATCGATAATAAATCATTACGTAGGATCATCAATTGAAGGAAAATTACACAGATGGGTCGTAGACTTTTGAAATATTATATTCTAATTATTTTTATTTTATTTATTTTATTATTATTATTATTATTATTATTATTATTTATTTTATTCTTCTTTTTTAGCCTCTCTTCCACACCTCGTGGTCTGCGGTTTCTCGGCCCGCTGCCCCAATAATATTGGGCCGCGGACAGCCTCATCAGGAACCGCATAAAACGGTCATTTTGTACGCGGGCTCCAGCGCGTCTCCCTCTATAAACTGTAATTAAAAACAAATTATTAATAACTAGATATAATATATGGTACATTTTGTATGGTATATTATTTAGGTACATTTAGGTATATCTAGGTATATATCAATTCCGCTGATTAGATATTTAATAGCAAAAATATTAATCTGATATTGAAATCGTGTAATTGATACGTATAACTGAACTATTAGATAATCCGCATTTTCTATTATTGAAACAAACACATTTTTTTTTTAGCCAAAGGTCAATTGTGTTAGTTTTCTTGATTTGAGAAGTATTATTAAATCATTTAATTTTATTTTTTCGCTCAAGTAAATTTATCAGTTTTGTTAATTACAATATTCATTGCAATAACAAAATGAACTTTTGATAAATAACAATATTTTTGTTCAACAATGCTCTTAATACCGTTATATGAGAAACTTAATTCAAAAATAACGTTTGATTGAATATTTCTTTGATCCAATGATATGTATTTTATTTCCTGAAACATATGTATATTCAATTTTTTTTATATCAAACTTATTTGAACGAAAAATTATTAAATAATTTAAATATAGCATTTTTAAATCAAGAAAACTAACACAATCGACTGTTGTTAAAGTTAGTTTCAATTACAATGCCGGATTAATTAACAGTTCAATTATTTGTATCATTTGCACGATTTCACTTACACTATTTGATAAAATTGTATATTCGGAAAACAAAAATGTTATTAACAAAAATAATTAAAATGTGACCTCTGCGTTCGGAGTTGGCGGCGACGGGGGCCGGGTAGCGACAGGGTTGGCGGGGACGAAGCCGGCGGTGGCGGAATGGCAGCGACGGGGCCGATAGCGACGGGCCGGCAGCAACGGGGCCGGCGGTAACGGGGTTGGCGGCAACGAGGTTGGCGACGACGGGACCGGCGGCAACGGGGTTGACGACGACAGAGACCGGTGGCGATGGGGTCGGCTTCACCCATTATTATCTGAAATTAAATATAAATAAAGAATATTACAGTTTTATTATATTATATAATATAATAACATAATAATATTATATAATAAGGAACAAGGCTACTTACATCTTTGTTGTCATGATAATTCCGACAAGATAATTCCGTCTGGAATTTGGAGTATCCCCGTTATTCTAAATTTTATATAAATAAAGTATATTATTATTTCGCGATTAATATGTATCGATTGCGGCTTCGCGGATCGTGTCATGGTTTTGGGGCATTTCGGATGCGTAATTAAGGTACGCAGAATTCGGTGACGACAATGTTAATATACACAGAATCACAATTCAGAGTCACGAAAAGATAATCGCGGGCTCCTCTCACTTGCCTTAGTTGGAATAAATATTCTATTTCAATGGAATGAAATTTCGACTAACGTTATCGTTAATGATAAATTATCTTTAATGATTAATAAATTTAATGTGATTAATGAATCTCAGTACGACAAGGTTGTTAATATCTTCCAACTACTTTCCTACTGCGTTCAGTACACGCACAAAATTGCATTCGCACAAAACGACAAACATTAAACGTGACAGCAATTGCAAAAACAATTCACGCAATGAACGAAATGTACACGAATCGTGAGATATTTGATGGGTCGGATTATACGCATACAATTTTGATATAACTCATGATTCTCACACACGCGGGTTCGATATATCTCAACTTTCGCTGTATGGCAATTATCCTACACACTCGAGACGTGTTTACAATTATTGAATCGCTTTGCGCGGTACACTGAGAAAAACAGTTGTTTATTCTTAACTAAATACGTTCAACTGATTATTATTTAATACTTAAATAATTTAAATATTGAAAATTAAATATGGCATAATAAATCTAACATGATATAATTGATTTAAATACTTAAATATTTCAATAAAAAAAATATTAATCAGTTAAACACATTTAGTCAAGTGAACAACTTTTTTTTAAATACTTGGAGCAGATTAAATAAGTCTAAAAATAACTTTTGCTTAATATTTACCAAAGGAAAATGGTCCAAACTTTCACTTATTATTCAACTCTTGACATGTAACTAACACCTTGGATATCACGACACAACTAATCGTTGAGTATCAATTTCGCGATCTAGAATCGATAGATTGCGGCTTTGCCAGGGCTGCGCGACAGGGGTGCGTAATCGTGTGCCCAATCCTGTTATGGCACATCTTATCGCTGCCGCGCGACTTGTACAATGCTGTGCCGGAGGTGAAAGCACCCGGGCTTACGCCGCTGTCAAATTGCCCTTCCGACCTCCTCCCAGTAGGGTCGTTGTCGACAACAGGTGGCGATGGTGAAATTTCTTCGTCTCGTGATACCGTCGAGTCGGATTTCCGGACGCTGCAGGATACAACGTGCTGTCCTTCCTCGGGCGCTTTCTTCGCCCGCCGCTTCACGCGGTCCTGACGTTCCGCGGCTCGCGGCTTGCGCTCCCTCGATGTCGCGCGACACGTGTGTTGTTCGTGGCCGCGTGTGATTGAAGTCCTGTGTGAGTTGCTGCTATTTCAAAGTCACCGACAGCAATAATTTCCAGTGCGTCGAAAAACCGCCGCTTTAATCAGGTAATTGTTTTTATATTATATGCACCAAAACATTTATTTATTATAAATAAATTAACGCATATATGCTGTTAAATCATTATTACGTAGATATAGCAATATATAGTAGAGTATAAATATATAGATATATAGATATATAGTATAGATATAGAGATAGTATAGAATATATGCAAGATAATTAGCAAATGATGTAATGATAGCACTCTTCAAATCAAGAAAATTAACACTATCGATATCTGTCTACAAAGTGTGTTTGTTTCAATCACAGTATGCGGATTACTCAGCAATTCAATTATTTGTATCAATTACACGATTTCAATATTAGATCAATTTTTGCTTAAATACCTAATTGATGAAATTGCATATATATTTAAAGAAACATAATATATATTATTGGATTTAAAAATATTTTTAATATCTTTATATTGAGTGAAACAAACATGTTGTTTTCTAATTAAATTTATTATATTATGTAATGGTATTGAGTGTTGTGGTTTGAATTAATGAAATATTTTTCAATAACACCAATATACTATTGAATCAACAACTTTTTTCTCAGTGTACGCTTGCAATTGCAAAATTGGATGTGTATTATGATTTTGTAGAAAATTAAACAACTATTTTGCATTATTACTTTTGTAGGAAATTAGACAACTATTTCGTACAATTTTTTAAAATTAATATACACACTGTTTTTTGTAAAAATTTTAATTTCGTTCAGATAATTAGTGCACATATGCTGCTAAATCATTATTACGTATAAGTATATTTAAGATAATACAAGCAACCTTATGAATAACTTGATTTATTGAAAAATAGCAAAAATTAAATGTAGAATGTATGGAATGTCTGGTTTTAATAATGTGATGCCAAAAATAATCAAAGTTATTGATCTATATTAAAATGTTGCAGGAAATTACTTGTATAAAGTGTGGCATAGACGGTGGCTATACGCAGAGAGGTTTTTCTCTGCATATGTTTTTGGTTTGGAAAGCATTTCTGGCTACTCCAATTAGGTAATTACTTTCTATATTTTTATCATATCCAAATAATTGTACATAAATCATCATTATCTATAACTCATGTATGTATATATTGAGAAGGGAAACATAGTTGGATGAAAAAAATATACATTGATCCAACAAAATGTTTCATTACGGGATGCTACCGACATATGTATTTATTACAGACATAGCTTGAACATATTTGATCATATTAAGGTAAATATCTATTTGGTAAAATTCCATATGTTTTAGGAAATAAGATATGTCATTAGACATATGTATATGCAATTATTTGATATCAAACTTACTTGAACGAAGAAAATAATTAAATGATTTAAATATATCACTTTTCTAATCAAGAAAACTAACACAATTAAACTCTGTTTATGAAGTGTGTTTGTTTCAATCACAATGTGCCAATTAAGGGGTTATACGCAGTTGTGAGCCCGAAAAAAAGCGTTTTTTCAAGAATTTTTTTTGGAAAGCCATTTTATTATAACTACAAAAAAATTTATATGCATATAGTAGTCACATTAGATTATATGAAAATATTTTTATTTTTAAAAAAAATTATTTTGAAGGTCACAGCAGACGATCTTCGGAACCTCCTCGAAAAAGTCCTTTTGCGGTGTACATTGTATCTCATGAACGGATCATCTGAAATCAAAAAACAAAAAAGATTCTGTTAGTTCATGAAATTATCTAGTAATTAATCGAAGGAATAAGCAAAATATTGATTTTTCACAAAATGGCGGCTTGAAAAATTTTGATTTTTTAGAAAAATTTTGGCCTTAAATTGTTTATAAAATGAAAAATATTTATTGGATTCGCAAATCCTTCGATTAATTACTATTTAAAAATATATTCAAAAAGATTGTGTTAAAATTTGAGACCGATCGGTTTAGCGGTTTTTGAGATATCGTGTACACCGACTTTGAAAACATGGTTTTGAGATAAATCGATTTGAAGTTTCAAAACCATTGTAGATATCGAAAAATTTTTAACTTACATGGAATCATCTATTCCAGGACCATATAATAAGCCTTCCATTCCTTCGGCAGCCTCTAACAACTCGATTTGGTGTTGTCTACGAGCCATCCTTCCTCTCGAGTCGCTTGCTGAGCTCTGCGGTCTGATGTCTTGACGCGCTCTGCATCCATTTTTGGGCATATAAATGGGCATTGGGTCCCAATGACAGTCCGATTGAGTTCATAAAATACAGAAGTGATGCTGTGCCTTCATTAAATATCCCAGATGCAATGTTCGCAGCCAAATCTACAATTTTCGAGCCGCATGGTATGATCTTCAGCGTGATTTTCCAAATTATCTGATTATAACTCTCATTATTATTTTGTGTGAAGCCACCGACACATCTTTCCAACAATTTGTCGTTGCTCAAATTCTTGTAAATTGGGCGAACAGCTTTAGCAACATCCTCCGATAATGGCTCATAATCGTGTTTAAAATCTAAAAGTGTGTTTGCTGCTGCTGCTCGTTGCCAACAGCACCACGACTCCGGTCCGGTTGGGCACTTCTCGTGCTGAGGTTTTTCGTCCGTTGAGCAATAGTGATTAAAGGTGGCCCATATTGCATTGCGCATATTTACAACAGAATCACAGTTTCTCCTAATGGCTAGGCCGTAATAAACTGTGAGTTTATCAATCATCTTCCCAGTTAGTTTACCTTTGCCGGCTAGTGTTTTTTTTTGCATTTATTTTTCCATCTTTTTCAATTGTTTGCACGTTTTTTTTAACGCAATCTCGGAGCCGTGTGCCCATCCTCTTCTGCACATGTCCAATACATTCTTTTTTAAAAATTTGTACTGAACCGTATGGCGCAGCTTTTAAAACTCCAGAGTACGTCTTGGAGTCACCGTCACCTACATAATTTTATATATCACTCCAAATTTTTCTCTTGAGCGCTTAAACATTTCGACGACAGCATCCACTTTCATTTTACCAGAAGAACCACTGTGATTTGCTTTGACAATTATCCTTATGACTATTAAACCACTCGTTATAATCAGCACTGTCCGTTTTTTTATTCCAAAGTTCACATTGTTTGCAACAAGCACTTTTAACATTGATATCTAATATTTTACCCGAGTAATATCCTATCAATGAGGTCACACCATACAAAGAAGTGAAACCTCTTTTTTTCCAGGTCCCATCGCCTGACACAGTCAAATCTGTAGAATGAGCATCACCTTGGTTATTAGAAGTCAATTGTTTTTCCTCGGCACAAGCTCGTTGAAGAAGTGTCTCGATCGCTGACTGTACAGATGAATGAATGTTATTTATTATACAATCATACGTATTTTGAGTTAAGAAAGCCGGCATGTCCATTAGTCCACAAAATTTTTGTGCACCTTTTAATCCAAGTCCAAGCACTCTCATAACAAATATAAATCGTCTGTTTATTGCATAAGAGTGGCTGACAAACGGGCTGGAGTTAACTGTACGAGCTTCACAATTATGACATATTAAAACTATTTTAAAACCAAGTCCTCGTTCAGAAGCAGTTTCAAACTTAATGTCACTATTACAAATTTTGCACTTAACATATTCAGAAATCGCTGCAAATACTGTGATAAAATTTAATATGCGATATTCAATAGAAGCATCCCGTGGCACAAAAATTTCCTCTTGCATTTTTAGCTTTTTTGCAGAGGCACTAAAACTGCTTTCGTTTGTTTCTACAGTTTTTGGGTTAAAGACGTTTTTTCTTTTCTTATTTCTTGATTTTTGTGCACCAGTTAACGATCGTGCTTCTCTATTTACTTTCATTTTTACAAAAAAACACAACAAAAATGAAAGAGAAACGAAAAAGAAATGAAAAAATACGTATAAACGACCACGCGACTTAGCTGTTTGAAGTAGCACTGTAGACTGGCAGTTTGAAAACACAAACCATTAAAAGAAGGGAAGGGACCAAGCAAGTATAAACAGAACACTAATACACTTTCACTTTGTACCTATGTGAGTACAATAAATAGGTGAGTACAATAATAAAGTAATAAAAGTATGGGGGCGCTCTAACAGTCAGCTACTCCTCGAGACTCTGCTCCGCACGCTTTTGCTCGAGCCAAAACATGTTTACAAATGTGCTTATAACTCCGAGAATATTTGTCGGATCGACTTGAAATTTTGTGTGTACAATCTTGAATATATGTACACTCAAAATATGAAATAAAAAAAAAATCGATTTTTTGAAAATCACAACTGCGTATAACCCCTTAACTAATAGTTCAGTTATATATTTATCATTTATACGATTTCAATATTAGATTAATTTCTTTTATTACCAAATATTACCAAATATTACAAAATATGTCATTGATAAAATATGTCATAACAAATATGTTGTTCCTGGATTAAGTTTCCTATATGATAGTATTTTAAGAGTGTTGTTAATCAAAATTTTTGTTATTAATCAAAATTTTCTTTTATTATGAATAATGTAAATGAATAATAGTGTTGCGTCCGCGCTCGCCACCCGGAGTGCTTTTTGTCGCGCGGCGTTTCCCGGCAACGGGAGTCGGTTGTTATAAACGGTCATGTTGTTGTTCGGAGTTCTGTCTGACGATTCAGACGTGCTGTACGTTGCTCTCGGAATAAAGAGCTTTCTTTTGCAAACCCGGAGAGTATTTATTCCGCTACGGCGGAGAGTGACGCGAGTGTACTAGTGTGTTTGTGCGCGAGTTGGCGTTTGAGAATTCCCATAAAACGGAGGGCAGTCGTTGAAGTTCGGATCGGGAAAAATTGTGTGAAATTTCCCATGCTCGTCGCGGAAATTTCCGACGATTGCATTTTGGGAGTAGATTTTCTGAGACAGTTGAAATTAGAGAACATTTTCGATTTTGCTTTCAAGGGAGGAAGTGAAAGCAGATGTGGTCGGGTTATAGACTCCGGAGTTCCTTCGAGTTTGGAGGGGCTCCTTGAAAAGAATTCTCGTGAACTAGATGTGAAACAGAAGGAAATTTTTCGGGAATTTTTGTGCGAATTTCGGGATTTATTTTCGGAAGTTATAACCGCCGGGAATTGCAAAGTAGGGGAACATGTCATTAATGTGAAAGATTCTTCCCCCATTAAGCAGGTTCCCCGGAGAATTCCCATTGAGATGAGGTCCGAGGTGGACAAAATTATTATGGAAATGAGGGAAAATCATATAATTGAAGAATCTTCCAGTCCTTGGGTATCTCCAGCTGTTCTTGTAAGGAAAAAGGATGGAACTATAAGATTCTGCGTGGATTATCGCAAATTAAATTCCGTAACGGTAAAAGATTCCTATCCTCTTCCCAGAATAGATGATATTCTGGACCAGCTTTCAGGTAACAGTTGGTTTACTACTTTAGACTTAAAGAGCGGATATTGGCAGATAAAGATTCGTCCCGAAGACAGGGAGAAAACTGCCTTTTCGATTGGAAGGGGATTATGGCAATTTACTGTGATGCCTTTCGGACTTTGTAACGCTCCTGCTACCTTCGAGCGGATCATGGAGCAAGTTTTACATAAGTTCATTTCAAAGAAATGCCTGGTTTATTTAGATGATGTTATCATTTTTGGTAAAGATTTTGAGGAGATGGTTAGTAACTTAAAAGAAATATTTCTTTGTTTAAGAGAGGTGAATTTAAAGGTCAATCCCAATAAATGTGTCTTTTTCGGTAAAGAGGTGAAATATTTGGGACATATTGTTTCCCGGAATGGCATTGCTACTGATCCCGAGAAGGTAGTAGCGGTTAGAAAATGGCCGGTTCCCCAAAATAAGAAGCAATTGCGAAGCTTTTTGGGCTTTTGCTCCTATTACCGCAAATTCGTTAAAGGGTTTTCTTCGTTGGCAAGGCCGCTTTATGCGCTTACCGAAAACCAAGTTAAATTTATTTGGAGCGAACAATGTCGAGATTCCTTTGAGAAGCTTAAATTGGCTTTGACGAGTTCGCCAGTTCTTTCTTTTCCTCGAAGGGAGGGGGAATTTCTTTTGGATACCGACGCGTCTAATGTTGGTATTGGAGGTGTCCTTTCACAAAAACAGGATGGCGTTTTTAAAGTAATCGCCTATTTCAGCCGGGTATTGAATAAGGCTGAGAGAAATTATTGTGTTACTCGACGGGAATTATTAGCCATTGTCGAGTCGGTTCGGTCTTTTCATCATTATTTATGCGGACGGAAATTTTTGGTCCGCACGGATCACGTTTCTCTTAGGTGGTTGCTGTCTTTCAAGAATCTTGAGGGGCAATTAGCCCGGTGGATGGAAAGACTGCAGCTATATGACTTTGAAGTCATGCACCGGAAAGGAGCCTCTCATGGGAACGCGGATGGGCTTTCTAGGCGTCCTTGTGCCAAGGTAAGTTGTCGCTATTGCGAAAAAGTTGAAGTTAGAGAAAGTCTCAAGGATGAAAGGGATATTGGAAGAATTTCTTTTTTCGAAGAGAGATCCGTAGATTGGCGTGAGGAGCAATTACGGGACCCTGATATTTCCATTTTTCTTTTAGGAAAGGAAACAGGGCAACGCCCTTTGAGACAGGAAATTTCTGCGGGAAGCCCAGCTGCTAAAGTTTATTGGTCCTATTGGGACTCTCTCGTGGTGGAGGATGGCGTTCTTTTCAAGAAGTGGGTGGCCCCGAATTTGAGGAGGGACGTTCTCCAACTTATCGTCCCCAAGGCCAGAACCAGTCGTGTGTTGGAGGAAGCCCACGATTCTTCTACTGGAGGCCATTTTGGGATCAACAAAACCCTCGAGAAGATTCGCAGGCGGTTTTACTGGGCTTCCTGCAAGCAGGATGTGGAAAATTGGTGCAGAACCTGTGTGGTCTGTGTAGCTAAGAGGGGCCCTGCCGGGAAGGGGAAATCCCCGCTACAGATTTACAATGTTGGAGCACCTTTCGATCGAGTGCAGATGGACATTCTCGGTCCTTTTCCGAGGACTCGTGCGGGAAACATGTATCTCCTCGTGATGATTGACTGCTTCACGAGATGGGTGGAGGTTAGCCCCCTCAAAAGTATCAGAACGAAGTCCATCGTGGAAAGCCTTCTGAGGGAGGTTATCTCCAGGCACGGAGTTCCTCTGGAGATTCACACGGATCAGGGGAGGAGTTTCGAGTCGCGGATATTCCGCGAATTGTCAAATGTGCTGGGGATAAAGAAAACTCGGACAACGCCTTTGCATCCTCAGTCCGATGGTTTGGTCGAACGTCATCATCAGACAATCCTGAATTACTTGGCGAAATTTGTTTCTGGAAATCAGAAAGATTGGGATCGTTGGATCCCATTATATTTGTTGGCTTACAGATCTTCGAAGCACGAGACGACCGGAGTGACTCCTGCCGAGCTCTATCTCGCTCGTGACTTGAGGCTGCCGTTAGATCTTCTTCGGGGTAGGCCTCCTGACCCAGTGGAGTCGGAGACTAATTATTTACAGAGGATTAGGAGGAAGATGGACGAGATCCACGCGAGTGTCAGGGGTCGTGTTAGTGTGAAATCTTCTCAGATGAAGAGCTGGTACGACTTGAAGGCCAGACAAATCTCCTTTAGTGAAGGTCAGAGGGTGTGGTTGTACAATCCTCGAAGAGTAAGAGGAAAAATTCCCAAATTACAGAGAAATTGGGAGGGACCTTTTCTTATTGTTCGAAAATTAAGTGACGTGGTGTTTTGCATTCGCGGGCTGCGTGGAGGAAGGAACAGAGTGGTTCACGCAGACAGGCTCGCGCCGTACCTCGAGAGACGCGTGGGGCGAGATTAGACGCCGTGGTCGGAGCCCGGAGTAATTTTAGTAGAGGTAGGCTAAAGGGATTGTTACTGCCAGTAGTTTCTTTGTTTGGCAGGTAGAAGCGTGCGGCGCTCGTCGTAAAGGGGACGCTCGCCAGGAAGGAGTTCGCTTGAACAACTGTGGGGGCTCTTCAACTTTCGAAGACTGCCTCGCCCACGGTTTTTGTCCTGTGGTTTTCCCGTGGGCCTTAGGGCGAATGCCGAGGCAGGGACTTGGGGAGTCCTGCGGGACGTAGGTGCCACAGGGCGACATTCACCCCCCTTGTCCGAAGAAAGAAGACTCAAGAGTCAAGACTCGAAGGGCAAGATTCAAGAGGCCGGACGCGAGGACGCGGCGAGCAGAGGACTACGTGGAACTGGGGGGAGGACGGAGCCCGGTAACCCGCTGCAGCAGCACGGGAAGGGCAGGAGACCGTCCAAGGTTTGCGGGACTAGGGACGTGAGGCCCCGAGAAGACCGCACCCTCCCCACGGATTTGGAGACAGGAGGTTTCCAAGAGACAGCCCTGCCTGAATGTCGGGACGACATTCTTGGAGGAGGAGGGCAGTGTTGCGTCCGCGCTCGCCACCCGGAGTGCTTTTTGTCGCGCGGCGTTCCCCGGCAACGGGAGTCGGTTGTTATAAACGGTCATGTTGTTGTTCGGAGTTCTGTCTGACGATTCAGACGTGCTGTACGTTGCTCTCGGAATAAAGAGCTTTCTTTTGCAAACCCGGAGAGTATTTATTCCGCTACGGCGGAGAGTGACGCGAGTGTACTAGTGTGTTTGTGCGCGAGTTGGCGTTTTCTTGTGCGAAGGCGCAACAATATGATTGAAAATTGATTCAGTCAAACTTACTTGAACGAAAAAAATAATTTAATGATTTAATGATAGCATTCCTCAAATCAAGAAAATTAACACTATCGATCTGTCTACAAAATGTGTTTATTTCAATCACAGTATGCGGATTACTCAGCAATTCAATTCTTTGTATCAATCAAACACGATTTCAATATTAGATTAATTTTTTGGCTATTAAATATCTAATCGACGAAATTGCATATTTAAAGAAATAAAATATATCATTGAATTAAACAATATTTGCGATATTTTTATGTTGTATGAAACAAACATGTAGATATTGATGGCATTGAATATTGTGGTGTGAATTAATTAAATATTTTTCAATATATTGAGTATATATTGAAAAGAGAAAAGTAGTTGGATGAAAAAATACACGTTGATCCAACAAAATGTGACATTAAGGGATGCCACCAAAATATATATTTATTGCAAACTTAGTGAACACATTCGACCATATTAAATTAAATATTTAATTGATAAAATTCCATATATTATATATTTTAGGAAATAAGATATGTCATTCGACACATGTATGGTATATGCAATTTTTTTATATCAATTTTACTTGAATAAAAAGAATAATTAAATATAAATAAGTAATTAGTGCATACATGCTATTAAATCATTATTACGTATATATGCAAGATAATACAAGCATTTTTGTGAATAACTGGGTTCACTGAAAAATAGTAAGAATTAAATGTAGGATGTATGGAATGTTTGTTTAGTTTTAATAATGTGATGCAAAATTGATCTATTAAAATGTTGCAGAAAATTGCTTGTATAAAAAGTTTGACACAAACTGTGGCTATAGAAGAGAGGCTTTTTCTCTGCGTATGTGTTTTTTTGAAGAGCATTTCTGGCTAATCGGATCAGGTAATCACTTTCCATTATTTTGTGTATATCATATCTAAATAATTGTAAATAAATCATCAGTGCGTAAAACTCATGTATGTATATATTGAGAAGAAACATAATTGAATGAAAAAATATACATACATTGATCCAACAAAATGTTTTATTACGAGATGCCATCGAAATTTGTATTTATTGCACAGCTTAGTGAACACATTTGATCATATTAAGTTAAATATCTAATTGGAAAAATTTCATATATATTTTAGGAAATAGTCATTAGACATATGTATATGCAATTTTTTTATATCAAACTTGAATGAAAAGAATAATTAAATAATTTCATTATAGTACTCTTCAAATCAAGAAAATTAACGCTATCGGTTTTTGAAAGTGTGTTTATTTCTATCACAGTATGCGGATTACTCAGCAATTCAATTATTTGTATGACTTTCACAATTTCCATATTAAATTACTTTTCTTGTTACTAAATATTTCACCGGCGATGTTGCATATACAAGTATATTAAAAGAAACAAAATATATCATTGGATCAACTATCATATCCAAATAATTGTAAATAAATTATCAGTGCGTATGATTCATGTATGTATATGTTGAGAAAAAAAAGTAGTTGAATAAAAAAATATACATTGATTCAACGAAATGTTTTATTAGGGGATGCCACTGAAATATATATTTATTGCAAATAACTTAGTGAACACATTCGATCATATTAAGTTAAATATTTAATTGGTAAAATTCCATATGTATTTTAGGAATAAGATGTCATTCGACATATGTATATGCAATTTTTTTATATCAAACTTATTTAAATGAAAAGAATAATTAAATATAAATAAGTAATTAGCATATATGCTATTAAATCATTATTACGTATATATGCTAGATAATACAAGCATCTTTGTGAATAACTTGGTTCATTGAAAAATAGCAAGAAATAAATGTGGGATGTATGGAATGTTTGTTTAATTTTAATAATGTGATGCAAAAGAATTCAAAATTATTGATCTATTAAAATGTTGCAGAAAATTACTATAAACAGTGGGGCACAGTTTTTTCTCTGCGTACATATTGTTTTTTTTTTGAAGATCATTTCTGGCTAATCCAATCAGGTAATTATTTTCGATTATTTTTTCTATATCATATCCAAATAATTTATATAATAATCTAAATAATAATCAGTGCGTATGTCATGTATACAGTGTGTCCCAAAAGTTTGGCAATCTCTAAATATTTAAAAAAATACGCATTTTTGAGAAAAATGTTTCAGACAAAAGTTGCAGGGTGTAAACTGACGTATTTAGTGATGTTCATAATTTGAGCTTGGGTTGCGTCATAAAAGCCAGATCAAAATCAAGTCGATTTTTTTTTATGGAACACTTTATTTTTGATTCCAGAATTTAACAGCTGGTGTCAAAAGCTTTTAAAAGCACTATAATAAAGTTTTTTCTGATTTATTTTATATCTTAATTTAACATATTTTGACGTAAAATGCAAAATATCTCGTAAAACATTTAGTTTTCGGTAGTCTTACTCTAATACTTTTATGAATAGAATAATGAGACATATCATTTGATGCAAAGAAAACGCACAGTTGTCTTGAATAAAATTTAACTGCATGTTGAAAATTGCAAACATTTTTCCCAAAAACGCATATTTTTCAAAATATTTAGGGATTGCCAAACTGTTTGGATACACTGTAAATTGAGAAAAGAAGTAGTTAAATGAAAAAATATACATTGATTTAACGAAATGTTTCATTACGGGATGTCATCAAAATATGTATTTATTGCAAACACTTAGTTAATGCATTTAATCGTATTAAATTAAATATTACACAGCTCCACAAAAAAAATGAAAAAATTCTTCCATAAACCAAAACCACCCTACCCTATGTTTTTGGGGTTGCTGAATTCGAATCCATGGTCAGTTTAATTCCATCACGTCAGGATTTCCCATAACCTCAAAAATAAAGCTCCAAAACCCCATAACACGCAAACTATTTAATCTTTAACCATCTTGACCAACGCAACCGCATTACTCTATCATCCTCTAACCCCAAAAACCCCTAACCCAAAACCCCATAACCTGATAACCCCATAAACTCAAAACCTAATCAGCAAGATTCCACCAAGACATGAAAGATATGGAAAAGAGATACCAAGGAGTATGGGGAGTAAATATGATGCCGGATTACTGCTGGAATTTGAAACGAGATGCTAAAGTACACAGTAAAACTCGTAAGCGACGTTCCCTTCGCCGTTCCTTTGAGAGTAAGCAAGTAAGATACCATAAGAGAAGCAAGAATGAATAGAAATCATTTACTTTTCCTTAGCTTATATTTTTATTTTTATTCGTATTAATTTCTTTTTGTTTTCTATTTGTGAGAGGCAAGGGGAACTCACATGAATAAAGCACCCCGAATGTGAGAGGCAAGGGGAACTCACGATAAAAAAGCACCCCAAAGGGAACGAAATCCTACTACGTCCACGTCGTTGTTCCTGGGTTTGGCTGAATGTAGGTATGATATCGAGAAGTAATTCGACATCAAACACATAACAAAACACATATCCTTATCGCTGGATATGAGGTGATAGGGTGCGCTATTCGCAAGAGAAATAGCACATTTACTTAGACCTCCCGGCATTGAAGACTCGAATTTCTGTTGTTAATCGAGCTTGGAATTTTCAGGGTTCTCGCAATTTAAGGTTTATGAGGTTACAAGATAATGAGAGTAGGAGGCTGAGGGGTTAAAATTTGATATGACTGATACTCGTCAAGAAACAGCGCATTGACTGAGGTCTCCCAGCATTAAGGAACCAAATCTCTATTGCTGATTAGGTTTTGAGTTTATGGGGTTATCAGGTTATGGGGTTTAGGGGTTTTTGGGGTTAGAGGATGATAGAGTAATGCGGTTGCGTTGGTCAAGATGGTTAAGGATTAAATAGTTTGCGTGTTATGGGGTTTTGGAGCTTTATTTTTGAGGTTATGGGAAATCCTGACGTGATGGAATTAAACTGACCATGGATTCGAATTCAGCAACCCCAAAAACATAGGGTAGGGTGGTTTTGGTTTATGGAAGAATTTTTTCATTTTTTTTTGTGGAGCTGTGTTATCTATTTGATAAAATTCCATATGTATTTTAAGAAATAAGAAGAATCATTTTATTTTATATACATAAATTATGATGAATTTATCTCTTATAATTGATGTAAAGGAAATACAGTTGGTTTCAAGAAAAAGTATGAATTTGCATCGAGCATCTATGGTAGATATTTTTTTTAAACATTGATTCCTCATCATTTTGTGCATAAAACTATTGGCGTAATATTGACAAAAAATGAAACGATTGAAAAATTTAATGTGGTCCTCTTTATAATTATTTACATCGAATGTTGCGAGGAATAGATATGTTTAAAAAAATTTAGGATGTAGCCATTTAGAAAAATTAGATTGATCTTTAAATCTTTGACTCTAATATTTTTACATCGATTTTTTACTATCGGCATTAGTTGATAAAGAGGATCTATTTATAGAATTTATAGATAACAGAGCAAGTATTCTTAGGAGACATATTGCATGTACTGATTATTTTAGCGTTGCAGAAAATTTTATATAAATTTTTCTGCAACGCTAGTTTAATATAATTAATTTGTTTGTTTTATTACGTACTTATACAACTGTTTTATTTTACAGATTAAAAAAGAATAATCAGCAGCTCAGGCGCTGTGTAAAAGCTGCCATAAAGCGCTGAATTAAAATATCGGCTGCTATATAGCGCTGAATTCTGGCTGCCCTAGGCGCCTAATTAGAAAAATCTGGTTTGTGATACTTGCATTATTACAAGGTTGCCCCAAGCGCTGTACATCTATAAATAAAACTGCTCCAAGCGTCAATTGAAAATGGATAAATGTCACAAGTTTTATTACGGCAATACGGAAAGAGACATTTTGGCTTCCAAAGAATGGTTGACGGAAACGATAATAGATAGTTTCCATGCGCTACTCGAAAGAAATTCTGATTATGCACCTCAACCTGTATGGCTGACAATATTTCCCGATCGAATTGTTCCACTCGACAATTCAAAGAAGAAGCATTTGCAAATATTGCACAGTAATTTCGGTGGCGGTCATTGGATTACTTGTCATTATGACGCAAAGTCTGTTATTATATATGATTCTCATAAAGGCAGTCGTAATGCAAATATACAACATTTGAATGGAAAAATTCGAATTTTTGTGGAGAGATTATTTCCCTTTTATGACTTTCAAAACAATTCGATAGTTTTTCCTAAAGTTCAGTCGCAAGGCGACAGTTATAATTGTGGTCCTATGGCAATTGCGATTGCTACATCGATTCTGTTCGGCATAAATCCTTGCATTGTGAGGTATGATCGATCTTTGCTAAGATCTCATTTAGCCGCAATGTTTGCAAGACAAACAATAACTCATTTTCCATACCTCTGTAATACAACTGCTCCATTAACGCTATTGCCTTTGAAGACCTTGAAAAGACGAGAGTCGGATGCACTGACAAGTAACACTACCCAAGTGTGACACGCCGATTTGGCTGCAAGTTGGCACATTTTTAGAACTCGGAAAAATAATCGATACGTATTTTTTTTTATCGGCAAAGAAGAAGGTTTAAGGGTTGAAACTACCCCCTGTATTGCTCAAATACCCGTAAAATGCATAATAATATGCACGCGCATATGAAGTAAAACTAACTTCCATAGAACTTGGTATCTTGGGGTTTTTTGGGTCGCTGATTTCAAATCTGAGGTCATATTTACAAAATTCAAAATGGCGGATCCAAAATGGCGGAACAAATTTTACAAAACTTTTTGGTTTTTCGATGAAACTTGGTATGTAAACGGATTTTTGGGTGGCAGGTAAATTTTTGAATCTCAGGTAAAATTTTTCAAAATTCAAAATGGAGGATTCAAAATGGCGGACTAAATTTCATGAAAGTTGTTGTTTATTTCATAAAATACAGTATCTAGGGATCTTTAGGCTCTCTGATTTCGAATTTGAAGTTAAATTTTAAAAAGCAGAATGTAGATACTTTAAATTGACCCTCAAAATGTCTGAATATCTTTCGGATTATCATAAAAATTTGTCTAAAATTTTTTTGGCAGTTTGAGTTGGGCAGATGAAATATGATACAGAGGAATGATCGTGGTGAAGGATGCGAATCTGCGTAGTTTCATCGGGAACTAAATGTAATATGTCTGGACTGAATTGACAAAATTCATTGTGAAGAGGACAGATGTCATTAACTTTAACAATTTGAGATGACAACAAGTAATTATCAAATAATTATTTTTACTTCCGTAATTAGCTGGTGAATTACTTATATCTTCTTCACGGCCCCAGAGTGCACCACGTGGAGGTTTACGGTAAGATTTTGCTCTCCTTCATTTTTTTTATTTTTTTTTGTTTTTAATTTTTTTTAAGTTTTTTTATATATTTTTTTGTTTTTTTTATTTCTTTTTTTGTTTTTTTTTCATACAATATTGAATATGGTTGTATAACGGTAATTTGAAGTAGATAATTGAAATAATAAATGAAGTACAAACGAGGTCTTTATTCGGCGTAATGCTTGCAATAGTGATAATTTTCGAAAAAATGTGAAAAGCACAACGATTTTGTACACCAAGCACATTTTATTATCGCTGGTGTTTTGCAAATATCACACTCTGGTGCACAGTTATGGAAGCAGTATTCTACTGGGTTTTCAAATTCAGCAGGTCTTTCTACAAGATAACCACTTTTGTACCACGAATACTTGATTAGATTTTCAAATCGAGGAGAAGAAAACTGATTATGGATTTGCGATTGGAGCTGCAGAATGCTGTTTCTTTGGTGTAAATCGACATCGTAATTATGAAGAATAACTTTATCGGAGAAATGTCGAATAAAATTTTTCCATGGTCTGAAAAAAAACACATCCAATGGTTGGATCATACCTGTCGTACCAGCGGGAATGGTTAAAATTTCGCAATCTTTATCTCTCTGTTCAACTCCATCGAAGATAGCAGAATTCTGTCCGCTCCAAGAATCAAGTAAGAGTGCCGATTTTTGGTTTATTTGTGGCAGAAAAGCATCTTTGAACCAGGTTTTGGTAAGCTCTGATGTCATCTTACCTGAGTTTGATGCTAATGTGAGGATGTTGTCCGCTTTAAATATCTTTTTCTGAACTATGGCGCCGAATTGACCCCCTTTTTCTTGTAATACAATCAAAAGAGGAGACAGTAAAACACCGTTTGCTGAAATTACCGGTTGAATGGTGTAACTGTGGGTCATAGCATGCAAAGACTGTGTCAGTTTTTCAACTTTTTGTTCACCTTTGAATGCTAGTGTACGACCGGTGTGCATTTCCAAATTAAATCCTGATTGATCAGAGTTGAATACATTGACTTCTCCAACATCAGTTAGAATACATTTTACTTTTTTCACGAATTCATTGGCTTGCACTTGTAACTTATCTTTTTGAGTTACTGATTCTTTGATAACAAATTTATTTACTTTTCTAGAAACAATTCCGTGTGCTTTCTTAAAATTATGAAGCCATTTTACCGAAGCTGTAAATAAATTTGTTGGCAGAGAAACTTTCTCTCTAGCTTCCAAGGCCCACCGCCGAATATCCAAATCATGTACAGACAGACGTTTATCGAGAGCTTCCTGAAAATGATCCAGTACGTATTTAGAAAGGGTATTTAATTTTTCTATCCGAGTACCCTTCTGGGAGATCTGTTCTTTCCAACGATACAATTGTTGTCTGTGTTTCAAGCGCTTAAATCGCGCTCTAACTGACTCAAATTTCAATGTATTCTTTCCGGATTTCCAGAAGTTAACGGCGTTTTTCTTGTAATCCATTGTAATATCTTTATCTTCTGAAAAACCTAATCCGTCCAATTTCCTCTTTTTCCCAATTGTACACTCTTCATCTTCGTACGCCTCATCTTCGTCGATTGGAAGTGAAGGTGATAAACAGTTTTGATCATCATATTGCAGATTCTCATAGACTTCTACAAACAGAGAATCGTTGATAGCATTCTTTATTAGAGTCTCCACTTGCAAACTAAAGATTTTTTCATTTTCGGATACAGCCGACTCAATATCATATTGTGGCTGGTCGAAAGCATTGTTTAAAAGCTTTATGATATTCTTAGGATTCATATTCTTAGGATTCATATTCATATTCAGGAAGTCCTTGGTTCGAAATAAAAGTTAGCAATTCCCAATCAGATTTGGTACGTAATCAATTAAATTAGTAGGTCACATTTTAAAATACATGATTAAAATTTGACACAAAGGATTGGAAAATTATTTTCGAAAAGCAAAAAAAAAATGAAAAATAGCGGAACCCTCCACCTTACCGGAACTGCGTGACAGTATCGATCCTATAATATATTTATACAATAACGTTTTTTTATGCCATGACATTAACATTAAATATCAAAAATAATCGAAAATGTTCGAAAAAGATCGAAAATAATCGATGAAGAAAAATTAATTTCGAAAGGTAAGAAAAATGAAAAATAGCGAAGCCCTCCGCCTCACCGGAAATTCGTGAGAGTATTGATACTCCTAATGTTGAAAAGTGAAAAGATATAAAAGCAAAGTTCAAAGTATAAAAGTGTAGTGTCGGTAAAGTTAATTTCCGCTTGAGCGACGAGACGACGAAACGACGAAACGCCACAAATCTAATTCTGACCACGCCATCTTCAAGAGCGACCCCGAAAACACAAGGAAACACTATTTTCGTTAAAAATTCACAGCATTTTATAAGTTTAAATTCGTTCCTAAGTCAAGATAAAATTCTTCACGTTTTGGGCGTTAATGGCCCAGATAGCACATGATATCCTCCGTATATTCTGAATTCATACGGAATCTCCTATATATATACATAATATTCTGAGAATGTACTAAGAATATCGTAAACAGTATGTAATGAGCTACGAACATTTCGTATATTCTAAGGATATTTTGAATTCATACGGAATCTCCTATATATATATGGGAGATTCCGTATGAATTTAGAATATCCTTAGAATATACGAAATGTTCGTAGCTCATTATATACTGTTTGCGATATCCTCAGTATATTCGCAAAATGTTACACACACACACACACAAACACACACAAAACACAACACACAAAACAAAACACGCAAAAACACAAAACAAAACACAACACAAACAAAAACACACAACACACACAAACAAAACACACACACAACACAAATAAACAAAAACAACAACACAACACAAAAAACACAACAACACAGAGCCACACAACAACACAGACACAACACAAACAAAACACACACGCACAACACACACAACACAAAAACACAACACACACAACAACAAAACAAAACACGCAAAAACACAACACACACACACACACACACACACACACACAAACACACAACACACACACACACAGACACACACACACGCATGTACATTTAAACATGCAAACAAGAACACAGACACACACAAACACACACCGCACGCAGCTGACAACAGACGGACTATATATACAGGGTGAGCCATTTTAATCTATGGACCCCAATTCCTCCGAATGTATGCATGGTACGAGAAAATGGTTCAGATAAAAGTTTTGTGACTTCGAGGGGGACATAAGATGGTGTCATTGGTTTGACCTTGAAGAATTATTTGAAAGTCACATGAAAGTCACCTCAATTTTTTTAAATGGCATCCCCTATTTTTTATTGCATATTCTTGTAGCTTATCTCAAGACCTTTCCAAAACACTATAAATAAATGTTTTTTCGTTAAATATTTTCCGAGTTATAAGGCTTGAAATAATTTCTTAATTTTACATAAACTATAAAATATCTCGTAAAATATTCACTTTTCGATGACCTTACCTCAATACTTTTATGCACAGAATAATGAGAGGAATCAATTGGTGTAAAGAAAACACATAGTTGTTTTTAAAAAAATATATGTAATTGTTAATTACAAATTGCACATTTTTTCTTAAAAACAACTATGTGTTTTCTTTACACCAATTGATTCCTCTCATTATTCTTATATATACATTTAACATATACATTTTTGGACGAAATTTGATGTGTTAAATATATTTAGAATCTTTCTTTTCATGCAATTACTAACATGGTTCAATCAAATGTGATTGGCTCTGTTATAAATGCTGCTACGGCGTGCGCAGGCGCGTGGTTGCAATGAGATGCCGGCGCCACGTCGCGCGACAATATATGTCTTTTGTTTTGTCTTTATGTGTGCTGTACGACGTGTGTTGATCGAGAGACGAAACTGTGCGACGTGTGTTGATCGAGACGAAAAGAATAACTATCATTTATCATCTTGTATTCACGCCAAAGGAGGATCACATTGTGAGTGGAAAAGAGATTCTTGTCAATTCACGGATTTAATCGGCGAGGCGATCAAGGCAGAGAATTATATATTGCAGGTAACCAAAAAACATCCGCGATTTTTGCACAATTATATTACCCATCAGTTATCAATTAATAAATATCAATGGTCGCGTTCAGCAGACGCAACTGTTGTACAACTGTTGAGTAATTCTTTTTAATGTGTCGACATGATTGGTCTAGATTTCGGGATCTAATAGAAAGGACCAATAATCACTGACCGCTCACTGATCACTGATGTCTGCTGGACTCGACCATTAATTATCCTTATTCGCTGTTTGCGATATCAATTAAAATTATCTCTACTGTTATTACCAAAAAGTAAAAAATTCCAAGTAAAATTACTTTTAATCAATATTCTAAACAACGAAAAAGGATAATTTTTTAAAGATTTTAAGAAAAATAATATATATATAATTTCAATTTATTTAGTAAAATAAAGAAATATAATTAGTTTTATTTTAATAATTTTTATATTCTGAAGTGCAATGTATAAAATAAATTTATATGGAAAAACTCAAATTCATGTAAAATAATTTTTTTAAATTATAAAAATTATTAATTTTAATAAAAATATTTAAAATAAAATATATTTAATTTTAATAAAGAATATTTATTAATATTTTTTAATAATTTATTAATATTTATTAATATTTATTAATAATTAATTAATTTAAATTAATATTCATTAATAATTATTTATTAATATTTAATTTAAAAAATATATATTTATTAATACTTTGATACTACATTCCATTAAATTAATGAATTTTGGAATCAATTATTTCAATTCACACAATTTAAATGGTTTAATTTTTAAAAAATAATTTCATATTAAAAAGAATTTTAATTTTAAATTATATTGTTAATTTATAATATTATTTTCATATTTTTATGTTTTTTATATATTTTTTATCTTTATTTTTATTTTTATCGTTATTTTTATCCTCAGGATAAAGTTTGCTTAGGTTCATTATCATATTTTATAGCATTTTAATTCATTGTCATGCTGCAGTTTAATCGAATAGGTAAAATGCGGAAAAATATTTCGAATATTTCCAAGCGACACATTCGAAGACTTGTGCGACAAGAAGCTAACGCAATAGTGGATTCATTTTTTGAAATACCATTGCGATACGTACTACGAACCAAATCTACTACAGTTAACAATGAAAGAAACAATGAAAGAAAAGAAGTACATCTGCAAGAACTACCTGAAATAGATGATCATCAGGAAATAGAAAAGATTGAAGAGCAGCAAAATATTCGGGAGTTTGAAGGAGAGGTAGAGGAGGAAGCAGGCCAGGATTTTGAAGAGGAAGAACAGAAGAATCAAGAAATAATAGTTGATGACAATCAGGAAATGGATGTAATAAACGATGAAAGTGCGCAAGACATATCGGAGTCTGAAAGTGATGGCGATATTCTTGAAGAAGATAATTTAAAAGAATTTCTTGCAAATTGGGCTGTTCAGTATAATATACCGCACGTAGCATTGAGACCACTGCTGCGGAAATTGAAACAATATCCTATACATACAGATTTGTCTTTGGATCCGCGATCATTATTAAGTACGCCAAGAAATATAAAAATAAGAATTGTTCCTCCCGGAGAATACTGCCACGTGGGTTTATTAAAAGGAGTCGAGTCTGTCATAAAGCGTATGTTGACTGTTCCGGAAGGCGTAATCAAAATATCCATTAATATCGACGGTCTGCCATTATCGAAGTCATCGCCAAAACAGTTATGGCCCATATTGGGATCAGTAAAGCCGTACAAAAACGTATTTGTAATTGGTATATATTGCGGAGAAAAAAAACCTACGAATGCTAATAACTTTTTAGAAGACTTCGTGACTGAAGCGATACAGTTATGCACAGAAGGAATACTTGTGAACGATATTCGTGTACAATGTGCCATTGATTCTTTAATCTGTGACATGCCTGCTAAGTCATTTGTTTTATGCACTAAAGGACATGCGGGGTATTCAAGTTGTCCTACTTGTATTATCGAAGGCGATTTAGTTAATAGAAGGGTATGTTTTCCACAGCTTCATGCTCTTGTAAGAACAGATGATGATTTTCGGAATAAAACCGACGAAGAATATCATAATCAAGGGATTACTAGTTGTTTGATAGAAATTCCTGGATTTGGTCCAGTCACGAATGTTCCGACTGACCCCATGCACTTACTAGATTTAGGTATCATCCGTAGAATGTTGAACTTATTGTTAAACGGTGACTTGGAATATCGGCTTCCGCATACCAAAGTAGAAAGAATATCGTCTTGCTTGAATGAAATTAAATCGTATATTCCAGTTGAGTTTGCAAGAAAACCAAGATCATTGGATTTTATTAAGTTGTGGAAGGCTACGGAATTTAGGCAAATTCTTCTATACACAGGGCCTGTAGTATTGCGATCATTACGCAGCGACATCTATAATCATTTCATGACATTGCATGTGGCAGTAAGGATTATGAGCGACGAAAAATTCCATGGATTATTGGATTATGCACAAGAACTTGTGGAACATTTTATTTTGTCATTTGAATTATTGTATGGAACTCATAATGTATCGGCAAACGTTCACCAAGCTGTGCACCTCACTTATTTTGTGAAGAAATTTGGACCGATTCAGTACTTTAGTGCGTATATATATGAAAATTATATGCAAACATTTAAAAAAATGATGAGAAAGCCAAATCAATCACTACAACAAATTATACGAAGATGTGCTGAAAAGGAAAAAAATATATCAGTATTAACACCACTGGTACCGATGGTTGCCGAATTATGTCCGCAAATTAAATCTGCACACGCCGATGGTCCGCTTCTAGTTGGCTATACTAATCCGCAATATAAAATAGTAACATCGGCTACTATGAAATTACGCGCTGGCTCTCGCGCTGATAATTGTTGTGGCCTAAATGATGAAACTATTGTTTTGTTGCAAAATATTGCGTATTGTCCAAGGCGACAAATTTATGTAATTATTGGAAACGCGTTTCTGAAGAAGGAAAACCTCTTTTCCGTACCATGCGATTCTGGCAATATTGGAATCTTTTTAATCCATGAGTTATCGGAGCTAAAAGCATGGCCATTGTCACATGTCACAAAGAAATATGTCAAATTGCCGGCTGGGAACAATAAATTTGCAATATTTACACTATTACATATTAATTAAACAACTTATTATTTTGTAACTGCAGATAATGACAGATTTACAAAATTACGTCATTGCCGAATTTCACGATGGTATTCAGATAATACCCAAATCGTGGATCAATGATGACGCTACAAAAGTTCGTTGGCCATCATTTCCTTCACAAAAACAGTTCGATAAAGCAGTCAAAGAGATGAAAGAGTGGCAAGAATCATGGTCTACATTTCCATTAAAGGGAATTATAGGAAGCACGTGTAAGTCTCTATTTACTTTACTCTAATTATTTTCTTATTTATATATTATTTATAGCCGATTAATTAATAATTCCATTTTTAATAAGTAATTAAGGAAAATTATTTTTTTTAATGGACAATTAATGTAATGACAATTATTTTTATTTTAATTAAAAATGTAATTGTTGATAGATTGGTGTTAAATTACAAATGTTAATTTTTAATATGTTAATTGCTATACACGCATACACACACGCGCGCATACACGCACATACACACACAAATATAATTTGTCAATTTCAGCTCAATCAGTTGCAATATTGTCCATCTCTGTTCGCAAGATTGATTAATCCAATCTGTATATATTAAAATGTACATAATTTAAATAATGATTTTCAGCATCGTATGAGAAAGCTCGCCAGAAAATGAGAGATGCAGAGATTTTCTCAGATGTACCTACGGGTTCTGAAAGAGATGAGATTTTAAAACGTACGAGGAAAACAAGGGCTAAATATATTCGAAGCGGCGATGAAGATACTGAATCAGAAGACGAGCGAGTAGTAAATGTTTCACAATTTCCTAAATTTCCGGGAAATTCCACAAAAACAGTGGAAAATAATGAGAAAAAGAAAGGTATACATAATAGTAACAAAAGATACAAATTATTATACTTGGGTTATTGAAAAATTTTTGGAAAAAGATAATATATAGATTCTTCGGATAGATAGATAATGAAATATTTTTTATCAACTTCCAATCATATCGCTTTTTAATTAAAAAGAATAGGATTGATTGTCATCTGAAATACTGTACTAAAGATATTGTAAAATAATTCATGTAAATATTTTTACGAATGATTAATTTAGGAAATGGAGTAGTTACTCTTAAGCAGTGTGAGAAAAACGTAAGGCCTAAAACTTCTACTTCTAAATTTTATTCTAAATTCGAAAAGAGCGACAAGGTGGAAGAAAAAAATAAAGGCAAATTTGTAGGCGCGGGTAAGTATCATAAAAATGAATGATTTTTAAATAAATTCATTATCTGTTTATTTTATGGAATAATTACTTCAAAATTGCAGTGAAGAAGGTTACAAATTATGTGTCAAGTACATCAAAATCCGATTCTGAGCCGAATGATTCTTCTATAGAGGACGAGGAGTTTGTTCGATCATGTCGTAAGGAATCTAATGCTATCGGCACAAAGAAAAGTTTGTATATCAATGAAAAAAATTATAGTTTAAAATTTTCCAAATTTTGGAACAAAAATTGCGTTTTAGAAAAATTCTATTTTATTCTTATAGTTTTTTAAATAAATTTATTAACATTCACAAAAATTAAGTAAGCTATTAAGTATGTAATAAACATTTTCTAATTTAGTTTTTATTAATAAATTTAATTTATCGACATTTATTTAGGACTATTTCATAGCGATTCTATACAGTCGCCAAAAAACGTAGAAACAAAATTTCGACAATTGGATGAATTCCAGGACGCGCCATCCAGTTCTTCAACAAGTAGTGAGATTAGTACAAGTTAGTAAAAAATTATCAATAAATTATAATTATTTTTTTTATTTATTATATAATTTTTTCTGTTTAACATATACAAAATTAATTTAACATTTTTTTATACATTACAGGTTTTATGAAGTATTACCGATTTATTACCGTTCAAAAATTAACTTCTTTGAATTTTAAAATGACAGCTCTAGAAGAAGGGCAAAAAAAAATATTAGAAAAATTAGAGAACATTTCAGATAAAAAAACTCGCCAACCTGATAACGAAGAAGTCGAGATCATCGACATTTGGTCCAACTTTCCATTGAAAAATGAAGTGGCTTTAAAAGAATTAGAAAATAAACTTACAGAGGATGAGAAATATAGGAAAAAAATAGTAAATATAATAAATACCTTTCTACAAAATATGGATCATTTTAATATAAAATTAAATTTAGTATAAAAATTAAAGTTGCATACAAACATTATATTTATGTATATATTCAAGCGGGTTATATAAATATATTTACATACATGTAACACTATATGTAATAGGTTAAGGAGTTAGCAAACATTGGAGGCCGCAATATGAAGCATTCCGCCGTCAAAATAATGAGACAAACATTTGCAAATGAACTCGCTGTTAATTACAGCTGGGTTGGCGGCAAGAAAAAAAATGTATTTGCAGACTTAATGATGTGCAAAGTGATACTTGGTATATGTTAAATTATCTATATAAAGAGTAAAAATTTTCAGTCAATATGATCTGAAAATAATTTAATTATTAAAATTGATTGTTTTAGCTGCGCTAAGAAAACGTTACCATACCTCAACAGAAGAAGAAATATCAGCTCCCATTAAAACTTGGCTCGCTCATGCCAAAGAGCGATGCTCGAAAACTCCGTCAAACACGAAGAATTAAGTTTCCTCTCCATCTCATGCGGATTTTCCATTTTTATAATAACTTTGTTGTAACAAAGTAATTGAAACATAATTTTTTATGTATATAACGTTTATACACTCGTCATACTGTTTGAAGTGGATATGTTTGAAAGATAAGAAATTATGTTTCAATTTTTAGTGTTACTATTCCTTATTTTTTATGTTACTACTACTTGTACTATTATACTAATATTTCAATTTTTTATATTACTACTTACTATTATGTTAATACCATTTACGAAATTCTTTATATTGCGTATAGAAACGCCTGAAAGACAAATAATTTTACCGATTTTAAGCCAATTTCCGTCAGTGTGTCATTAATTAGTTTAATTTTCTCTCTATCCTGTGCGTGGATTTTCTATTTTTTAAATGTTTCAATATCTTCATTATAACTAACAAAGTAATTGAAACATAAAAAATGAAAAATTTGCACAAAAGATATTTTTTATTCTTTATTTACGGAATATATTATTTTTAATTCTTTATTTACTGGATATGTTATTTTAATTCTTTAAATTACTGGATAAAATCTTAAATACAAAACACTTTTTTTAATCATTTATTCTTTAAGTAAATATTTGAAAACGATTCTTTTTATTTGTGCAAAACGTTTTACATCGAAACGGCAATAAAAGAAGGATTATATAAGGATAAAGGAAGATTATATGTGATACATAATTATATGTGATACTTAATTATTAAGAAATTATTTGTAAGATTTGTACATAATTTTGTACGCAAAACTGTGACTTTTAGTATAATATAATATTATAAAACCTATAACCTATTACATTTATGAACTTCATCATTATTCACATTTTTTTGTTTTCAAAATATTTAATAAAAATTCTATATATATTCTGAGAATATTCTAAAAACGTCATGCCTGATACTCGTAAGATATACTCTGTATATCTTATGATATACTCAGAATATACTCAGGATATTCCTATGTCCGCAGGAACATTGTTCTCAGGATATCCTCAAAATATCATGGATGATATTCTGAGAATATCCAGAAGATATCCTCGGAATATCGTCCATGATATTCTGAGGATATCCTGAGAACAATGTTCCTGCGGACATAGGAATATCCTGAGTATATTCTGAGTATATCATAAGATATACAGAGTATATCCTACGAATATCAGGCATGACGTTTTTAGAATATTCTCAGAATATTCTTAGTATATCATGTGCTATCTGGGGGGTTAACATAGTTCAGATCGGTACTGCATGAATATCGCGGCAGTACTTGAACAGTGTGCAGCGCAAGAAATCTGCGCTAATATAACATTAGGAGTATCGATACTCTCACGAATTTCCGGTGAGGCGGAGGGCTTCGCTATTTTTCATTTTTCTTACCTTTCGAAATTAATTTTTCTTCATCGATTATTTTCGATCTTTTTCGAACATTTTCGATTATTTTTGATATTTAATGTTAATGTCATGGCATAAAAAAACGTTATTGTATAAATATATTATAGGATCGATACTGTCACGCAGTTCCGGTAAGGTGGAGGGTTCCGCTATTTTTCATTTTTTTTTTGCTTTTCGAAAATAATTTTCCAATCCTTTGTGTCAAATTTTAATCATGTATTTTAAAATGTGACCTACTAATTTAATTGATTACGTACCAAATCTGATTGGGAATTGCTAACTTTTATTTCGAACCAAGGACTTCCTGAATATGAATATGAATCCTAAGAATATGAATCCTAAGAATATCATAAAGCTTTTAAACAATGCTTTCGACCAGCCACAATATGATATTGAGTCGGCTGTATCCGAAAATGAAAAAATCTTTAGTTTGCAAGTGGAGACTCTAATAAAGAATGCTATCAACGATTCTCTGTTTGTAGAAGTCTATGAGAATCTGCAATATGATGATCAAAACTGTTTATCACCTTCACTTCCAATCGACGAAGATGAGGCGTACGAAGATGAAGAGTGTACAATTGGGAAAAAGAGGAAATTGGACGGATTAGGTTTTTCAGAAGATAAAGATATTACAATGGATTACAAGAAAAACGCCGTTAACTTCTGGAAATCCGGAAAGAATACATTGAAATTTGAGTCAGTTAGAGCGCGATTTAAGCGCTTGAAACACAGACAACAATTGTATCGTTGGAAAGAACAGATCTCCCAGAAGGGTACTCGGATAGAAAAATTAAATACCCTTTCTAAATACGTACTGGATCATTTTCAGGAAGCTCTCGATAAACGTCTGTCTGTACATGATTTGGATATTCGGCGGTGGGCCTTGGAAGCTAGAGAGAAAGTTTCTCTGCCAACAAATTTATTTACAGCTTCGGTAAAATGGCTTCATAATTTTAAGAAAGCACACGGAATTGTTTCTAGAAAAGTAAATAAATTTGTTATCAAAGAATCAGTAACTCAAAAAGATAAGTTACAAGTGCAAGCCAATGAATTCGTGAAAAAAGTAAAATGTATTCTAACTGATGTTGGAGAAGTCAATGTATTCAACTCTGATCAATCAGGATTTAATTTGGAAATGCACACCGGTCGTACACTAGCATTCAAAGGTGAACAAAAAGTTGAAAAACTGACACAGTCTTTGCATGCTATGACCCACAGTTACACCATTCAACCGGTAATTTCAGCAAACGGTGTTTTACTGTCTCCTCTTTTGATTGTATTACAAGAAAAAGGGGGTCAATTCGGCGCCATAGTTCAGAAAAAGATATTTAAAGCGGACAACATCCTCACATTAGCATCAAACTCAGGTAAGATGACATCAGAGCTTACCAAAACCTGGTTCAAAGATGCTTTTCTGCCACAAATAAACCAAAAATCGGCACTCTTACTTGTGTAAGCGATTGGCTGGCGCTTGGGCTTGTTAGCTGCGTTCTCATTGGTCGAACGAGTGATCTTCTTGAGCCAATCACGCGCGTGCCCGCGAACGGGCTCTCGTTATGGTTCGCGCGTGGTACCGTATCTCCGTGCCGTAGCGTGGCCGGGTGGCGTGTGCATAAGTGAGCAAGTGCAGCTGTAAGCGTTGTTGTTATTTTTGTGTATAGCAAGGCGGCGCTAACGCGACGACCTTGTATTCATTAAACGACGTTGATATCCCGATCCTTGGTATATAGCAAGGCGGCGCTAACGCGACGACCTTGTATTCATTATCGACGTTGTCATCCCAATCCTTATTGCCTTCAACGCAGTCATCCTTGCAGGCAGAATTACTGCTATCTTACAGCTCAGAAGTGGGATAAAGAAGCTTGTGTGCATCGGGACAGTGCCGTTCGTACCGTCGTTCTTAATCGATACGATTTCGACGGGCGTTCCCGTTTTTTTTTACGAGAGTGATTTTCTCGTTACGGTCGGCTTCTGTGGTTCCGGTCCCGCGTCCGCTATTGTGTGTGCTTCGGAACATTGTCGTACGTACCGTCGTTTTTGATCGCAACGATCTCGACGGGCGTTCCCGTTTTTTACGTGAGTGAATCTCGCGTCGCGGTCGGCTTTAGTGGTTCCAGCATTGCATCCTTAACTACGCATTGGTTCATTGTCGTACGTACCGTCGTTTTTGATCGCAACGATCTCGACGGGCGTTCCCGTTCTTACGTGAGTGAATCTCGCGTCGCGGTCGGCTTTGTGGTGCCAGTTTCGCGTTTGTAAAACCGTAAGTTATTTACAATCTGTCATTGTGAGCGTGTGCACGTGGTTTGTCGCGACCATCGCCATTTTCGTGCCGTGTGGTTCATCGCGACCATCGCCATTTTCGTGCCGTGTGGTTCATCGCGACCATCGCCATTTTCGTGCCGTGTGGTTCATCGCGACCATCGCCACTTTCGTGCCGTGTGGTTCATCGCGACCATCGCCATTTTCGTGCCGCGTGGTTTATCGCGAGTATCGCCATTTTCGGGCCGTGTGGTTCATCGCGACCATCGCCACTTTCGTGCCGTGTGGTTCATCGCGACCATCGCCATTTTCGTGCCGCGTGGTTTATCGCGAGTATCGCCATTTTCGGGCCGTGTGGTTCATCGCGGCCATCGCCATTTTCGTGCAGCGTGGTTTGTCGCGACCATCGCCATTTTCGTGCCGAGTAGTTCAACGCGAGCATCGCCATTTTTTACGACGCTTAAGTTTGCGTCGCCATCTTCTTCAAGTCACGTGTTTCTTCTTCAGCATCAAGTCACGTGGTTCTTCGTACACATCGCCATCTTCTTCAAGTCACGTGTTTCTTCTTCAGCATCAAGTCACGTGGTTCTTCTTACACACCGCCATCTTAGCGTCGGTCGTGTAGCCCGCGCAAGTCTCGCCATTTCAAAATGGATCGACAACGCCTTGAAGGTCTTTCCGACGAAGCTCTACGATTGGAAGTCCGAGAATATGGTCTTTGGCCACGGACGACACGCACAGACTTGATCGACCAAATAATGTCGCATCTAGAACAACATGGTCCGCTGATTGAGGCGCGTCAAAAGAATTTAATAGAGTCTGATACCGCATCATTGGATAATAATGATCGGCGAATTCAGAATTCTACAATTGATATCGCTCCAGCGTCTGCAGCGTCAAATAACGCAACTTCGTCCGAAATGTCAATCAATCAATTGACAAAAGTTTGTGAAACTCTGGCCTTAGAGATGAAGCAGCAACGAGATTTGGTACAACAAGTTTTATCGGTTTTTCGAGCAGGCCCTCCGCCTTCGCCCGCACCGGCTGGACAGTTTCATTTACCTGCTAGTGGAGTCGATGCTTTCACTAATGCAGCTACACCTGACAGGTTCGTCAGTGCCTCTCTGGGCATTAGTACTGCTGCATCCGGTTCATCTAGAAACACGGTGTTATCTACGACACCTGTCGCGCAGGCCATCACATTATTAGCCTCGCAGCTACCAAGTTTCGGTGGCACACAGGATGAAAACGTAGAAGTGTGGCTACGTAAAGTTGAACGCATCTCGCGTATCCATAATGTATCTCAGGATGTGACGCTTCTGGCAGCTACCAGCAAACTTACCAAGCTCGCTCGTGAATGGTTTGATCTTGATACGGGTACTATTAATGACTCGTGGCTATCATTCAGAGATGCGATAACCAGTCGATTTCGCCGCCAGATTCCCTTTTTCGTGATAGTACAAAGGGTAGAAGCCCGAAAATGGAACTATACGAAGGAAACCTTCCAAGAATATGCTTTTCATAAGCTAAAACTCATGCAGAGCTTAAATTTGCCAGACATTGATGCGATTAATTTTTTAATTAGTGGCATAGGCAGCCCGTCGCTCAGAGCGACCGCCGCTTCATTAAGCGCTTTTACCGTGAATCAATTTTTGGAAAGGATGCACAACATTACTGTCATGAGCGGTGACATCAATATGAAACAATCTTCCTTTTCCAAGGCCGAATATGGAAAGGCAAATGATTCTTCAGTTAAGAGCAACAACTCAACTAAAGTCACTAAGGATCTTTTCTGCATATATTGCAAGAATAAGGGTCACGTTCGCTCAGATTGTCTGAAGCTCAAGAGGAAGGAGCAGTCTTTGCAGCCGACGTTACAGCCTACAAAGCAGCCCATCGTCGCAGCTGTCGATTCTTCCGTCAACGCATCATCTTCCAGTTCTGCAGATGCATCACCTTCTCTGGTAGCATCAATTCTAACATCCCCGGAAAAAAAATTGGAGTTTTCTGATCCGCAAATTAAGGTGGTCTCCATTAATAATTTACCTTGTAATTTAATTGCGCTTGTGGACTCAGGCAGTCCAACTTCGTTTATTCGTCCGACTTTATTTCATAGGTATTTTGACCGAAATACTTCGATTAACGTTTCAATACGTTCATATATGGGACTTAATAGTTTACCTATTTCCGTCCTAGGCTCAATCTCTACGCAAATTCGTTTTGAATCTTTACCAGATTTTAACGCAGACATAGATTTTCAAATTTTACAAAACGATGTTTTTGCTGCCGATATTGTAATCGGACGTGATTTCTTGTGTAGACATGAGATAACGGTAGTCTTTAATCCGTCAGCTAAAGCCGCGGAAAATAACCTTCAGCTTATTCAGCAAGTCGCTTCTGCCGACATTCTTGAGTCGCCAAATCACTCTGTCATTCCTTCATGTGACGAGATTTCAATTGATTTTGACGATCCAGTTAAACATTGTTTGATTGCTGTAATTACTGAAGTAGAAAATGCTGAAATACCGATTATTAAAGATGATTATTCGGTCAAGGTATCTCTGAAAGATAATACAACTTATGCATATGCGCCCAGGCGATTTGCCTTCGCCGAGCGACTCGAAATGCGTAAAATTACTGACGATCTTTTAAAACAAGGCGTTATTCAATATAGTTCGTCGCCATACTGTGCGCGCGTCGTTCCCGTACGTAAGAGAAATGGAACCCTTCGGTTATGCGTTGATTTACGTCCCCTTAACGACAGGGTAGTGAAACAAAAATACCCTTTCCCTCTGATTGAGGATTGTCTATCTCGTCTATCTGAAAAATCGGTCTTTTCGTTGTTAGACCTCAAGGACGGATTTCACCAAATTGATGTTCATCCTGAACATATGAAATATTTTTCTTTTGCAACCCCTGACGGGCAATTTGAATTTCGAAAGCTTCCTTTCGGTTATTGTGAGGCTCCGGCCGAGTTCCAAAAACGTATAATGCATATTCTGCAACCGTTAATTAGAGAAGACGCCGTAATTGTATATATCGACGATATACTCATTCCTTCAAGTTCAGTTAAGGAAAATCTGGAAACTCTTAAAAGAGTTCTCATACTTCTTAAAAATTTCTCCTTTCGGTTAAATTATGATAAGTGTCTTTTCTTAAAGACTACCATTGAATATCTCGGTTACATCATTTCGCCGGATGGCATCACATTAAGTCTTCGTCATGTTGAGGCCGTCAAGAGTTTTCCCCTGCCTAAAAAGGTGGTAGATGTACAAAAATTTTTAGGTTTAACTGGGTATTTCAGAAAGTTCATAAAGAACTATGCATCTATTGCAAAACCTTTACAAAATCTCACAAGAAAATCTGTCGAATTTAATTTTGATAACGAATGCTCTCATGCTTTCGAGACATTGAAGAAAGAGCTAATCTCTTTTCCAATCCTTCGTCTCTATAACCCTAGTTCTGAGACTGAACTGCACACAGATGCTAGTGCAACAGCATTAGCCGCTATACTTTTTCAGAAGCAGAGTTCAGGCATTTGGGGACCAGTGGCATATTACAGTCAAGCCACAAACCAGGCAGAAGCCAAGTACCATAGCTTCGAGCTTGAAATGCTCGCAGTAGTAAAATCTATTGAACGTTTTCATATATATCTTTATGGTTTAGAATTCACGGTGGTAACTGATTGCCATGCTTTGGTTTATGCTATAAATAAAGCTCATTTAAACCCCCGCATCGCGCGTTGGACTCTCAAATTACAGAATTATAAATTCAAAGTCTCCCACCGCCCTGGACGAAAAATGGGTCATGTGGATGCGTTAAGCCGCATTACATTTTATGTTGAGAGGCTGCCCATAGAAAGGGAGCTAGAGTTTAAACAACTCCATGATATTAAACTCAAAGAAATTGCTGATAAATTAGAATTTGAAGAAAATGATAAGTTTGAGATGATAGACGGTTTGGTTTTTAAAAAAGGTCCCGACAAACCTCGTTTTGTCGTGCCAGAATCCATGATACGTAACATTATACGAGTCTATCATGATGAGCAAGCTCATTGCGGAATTGAGAAAACTTTTGAAGGCATCAACGCCAATTATTGGTTTCCGTCGCTTCGTAAGAAGATACGCGACTATATTGATAACTGCTTAAATTGTCTCATTTCAAATTCTTCAGTTAACACTCGAGAAGGACAGTTACAATTAGAGGATGACCCCTCCAGCCCCATGCAAATCGTTCATTGTGATCATTTTGGTCCTCTAACGGAATCTCATGGTAATTACAAGCACATCCTAGTTTTAGTTGACGCCTTCTCCCGTTTTACTTGGTTATTTCCAACAAAATCTACAGGATCAAAGGAAGCTATTCGGCACCTTCACTCTGTCTTTAACACTTTTGGAAATCCAGGGACTCTGGTTTCTGACAGAGGTACCGCTTTCACATCACAAGAATTTTCTGGGTTTCTAGAGGAAAGAAACATTTATCACCGCCAAGTAGCAGTTGCTGCTCCATGGGCAAATGGCCTTGTGGAACGCATTAATCGTTTCCTAAAATCCTCTCTCAAGAGAGTGGTCGAAGAACCCCAATCATGGTATTCTAAACTGGACACTATCCAGTATGTAATGAATAATACTCATCATTCATCTATCAAAACAACTCCCTCGAAGTTACTCCTTGATTATGACTTACGAAATCATCCTGATGCTAGTCTTGTGAATACTTTAAACAAAATCGCTAAGATTGATCTTAATCCTGAGAAGGAACGTGTAGCTATTCGTGATCTAGCGTCCCAAATTTCGCATAAGATACGGGAATATAATAAAGTTTATTACGATAAAAAGCATAAAAGGCCAATTCAATACAAAGTAGGCGATTTCGTCCTTATTAGAGATATCCTCAAACCAGGGGAAAACAAAAAACTTAAACCAAATTACAAAGGGCCTTATCGGATTGCTAAAGCGCTCAATAATAATCGGTACGTGATACAAGATATCCCCGGATTTAACAATACATCTCGTCCCTACAACTCCATTTTATCACCTGATCGGATAAAACCGTGGATCAAGCCGATCAGAGAATAACTTTTATCCCTTTTTATATATATTCACCGGGTCTAGTGGTAAGCTAGTTAGTAAGTGCGTTACCTTAATTTATATTTGCATCTTTGATTTATAACTTTATTTTATAAGAATTAAATTAAGATTAATATTGTATTCCTTTCGTTAGGAAAACCAGATAAGTTACTTTGTGTTATTAATTTTAAAGGAATGTATATGGTAACAAGTCATTACCTTTAAGAATATTCTATAAGAATTTATATATTTTGTTTTATATAAGCCAAAGCCTTCGGGACGAATGCAATGTCAGGCTGGCCGAACTGTAAGCGATTGGCTGGCGCTTGGGCTTGTTAGCTGCGTTCTCATTGGTCGAACGAGTGATCTTCTTGAGCCAATCACGCGCGTGCCCGCGAACGGGCTCTCGTTATGGTTCGCGCGTGGTACCGTATCTCCGTGCCGTAGCGTGGCCGGGTGGCGTGTGCATAAGTGAGCAAGTGCAGCTGTAAGCGTTGTTGTTATTTTTGTGTATAGCAAGGCGGCGCTAACGCGACGACCTTGTATTCATTAAACGACGTTGATATCCCGATCCTTGGTATATAGCAAGGCGGCGCTAACGCGACGACCTTGTATTCATTATCGACGTTGTCATCCCAATCCTTATTGCCTTCAACGCAGTCATCCTTGCAGGCAGAATTACTGCTATCTTACACTTGATTCTTGGAGCGGACAGAATTCTGCTATCTTCGATGGAGTTGAACAGAGAGATAAAGATTGCGAAATTTTAACCATTCCCGCTGGTACGACAGGTATGATCCAACCATTGGATGTGTTTTTTTTCAGACCATGGAAAAATTTTATTCGACATTTCTCCGATAAAGTTATTCTTCATAATTACGATGTCGATTTACACCAAAGAAACAGCATTCTGCAGCTCCAATCGCAAATCCATAATCAGTTTTCTTCTCCTCGATTTGAAAATCTAATCAAGTATTCGTGGTACAAAAGTGGTTATCTTGTAGAAAGACCTGCTGAATTTGAAAACCCAGTAGAATACTGCTTCCATAACTGTGCACCAGAGTGTGATATTTGCAAAACACCAGCGATAATAAAATGTGCTTGGTGTACAAAATCGTTGTGCTTTTCACATTTTTTCGAAAATTATCACTATTGCAAGCATTACGCCGAATAAAGACCTCGTTTGTACTTCATTTATTATTTCAATTATCTACTTCAAATTACCGTTATACAACCATATTCAATATTGTATGAAAAAAAAAAAAAAAAAAGAAAAAAAAAAACAAAAAATATATAAAAAACTTAAAAAAAATTAAAAACAAAAAAAATAAAAAAAAATGAAGGAGAGCAAAATCTTACCGTAAACCTCCACGTGGTGCACTCTGGGGCCGTGAAGAAGATATAAGTAATTCACCAGCTAATTACGGAAGTAAAAATAATTATTTGATAATTACTTGTTGTCATCTCAAATTGTTAAAGTTAATGACATCTGTCCTCTTCACAATGAATTTTGTCAATTCAGTCCAGACATATTACATTTAGTTCCCGATGAAACTACGCAGATTCGCATCCTTCACCACGATCATTCCTCTGTATCATATTTCATCTGCCCAACTCAAACTGCCAAAAAAATTTTAGACAAATTTTTATGATAATCCGAAAGATATTCAGACATTTTGAGGGTCAATTTGGAGTATCTACATTCTGCTTTTTAAAATTTAACTTCAAATTCGAAATCAGAGAGCCTAAAGATCCCTAGATACTGTATTTTATGAAATAAACAACAACTTTCATGAAATTTAGTCCGCCATTTTGAATCCTCCATTTTGAATTTTGAAAAATTTTACCTGAGATTCAAAAATTTACCTGCCACCCAAAAATCCGTTTACATACCAAGTTTCATCGAAAAACCAAAAAGTTTTGTAAAATTTGTTCCGCCATTTTGGATCCGCCATTTTGAATTTTGTAAATATGACCTCAGATTTGAAATCAGCGACCCAAAAAACCCCAAGATACCAAGTTCTATGGAAGTTAGTTTTACTTCATATGCGCGTGCATATTATTATGCATTTTACGGGTATTTGAGCAATACAGGGGGTAGTTTCAACCCTTAAACCTTCTTCTTTGCCGATAAAAAAAAATACGTATCGATTATTTTTCCGAGTTCTAAAAATGTGCCAACTTGCAGCCAAATCGGCGTGTCACACTTGGGTAGTGTTACTTGTGAGAAAAAGACTTGTACGTAGTAAAGAAACTGAAAACCAGCGTTCGAAACGACTCGAAAATGATGCTATTTGTCACAAACAAAAGTATGTTATGAATCCTGAAACAAAATGTCAAAAGATGCGTGATCTGTACAAAAAAAATCTTGAAACAAAACGCCAGAGAATGCGTGATACATACAACAAAGATTCTGAAGAGCTGCGTAAAAGAAGGCATCAAATCGATGAATATCAAAAAGATTTAGAAAATAAACAGTACATCAAAAGAAAAAATAATTTGAAAAATGCTGCCAGTGAAAGCGACCGCCAAGGAAAATTCAGACAAAAACATCCCGATTCAAAAAAATTGTATAACAAAAAGTGCAACGCAAAACGTGACGAGAAATCCATCGTACAAAGATCGAAGACGTTCAAGAGATTGAAGAAAAAATTCAATACTGTTCGATCTTGGCAAAAGTGTTTTAACTTTCCAAAATGCTCAGAGTTATATATTCGACAAATGTCGAAAAAAATTAATAAACCGACCACGTGTGCTCGATTGGAAGCTGAACAGATATTCAAGTGGTGCATGATAGCCAAAAAATCGTACGTTAGTGCAGCAAGAAAAGTGTTTTTGTATTTGAAAAATGTTGCTGAAGCTGCGTTATTGCGATTCAATGAGTGTAAGATTTTAAAATGTCCGAAAAGCGATCGAATTAGAGCTCTTTGTGGCTCATCCAAACATACTTCGTCTTCCGAAGCGTATTTTTATGAAACTGCTTACAAGCAAAAGAAAAAGTTTAAGCAACCACTTATAACGGCACAATCCTCTCCTCACGCAGTGATTAATGTTTTGCCGTTAATAGATAACAATAGTAAAAAATTAAAAATATGGCACTGTGATGAGAATAAATGCCGCATAAGTGATATTTCTGTGGAAAAGTTTGTACAATTTTTGGAACAGTTTGAAAGAAGTACTTTGAAGAATATAATGAATGATAAATTCATGGCGCAACTCAAAAATTGTTCCGTTTCACATACGAGTAGCAGATTAAGACATCCTCCGGAATGCTATGCAAATTTAAATCTTTGCAAGTCATACATTGCGACGATAAGCACTTTATCGCCTCATTTTCCTCTCGTAAGGAATATTCGAAGAAATGTTTACAAATTGATAGATAATTATAAAAAGTTTCGTCATTTGTTGTCAGCTTTAAAATTTCTCAATATGAATAAATTGCTTGAAATTTCCAATGATACAAAAAATAAAATAAGATTTTATAAAAAAAATTTAACTGATGTTAGTTTGATCGAGGAAAAGATTTTCTCGCAAAATTACGAAGCGTTTAAAGTTATGAAAAAGCGATTGTTGGATACACCACGTTTACCTTGTATCTCTTGCGAAAAACTATGTACGAGTACTGACGTTTTTGAACTCAAAAAGTTTAGAAAACAAGTAGAAGGACCATTTTGGAAAAATCTGATGGCTTACGTAACAGAACACAATAGCAATACTGGATTTATTTGTAAGCTTTGTTTGGACAAATTTCGGAAAGGTATGTGCCCTTCTACTTGCGTTTTGAATAATCTTACCGTAAAACCATTACCAGATGTTTTGTCGGATTTCAATGATTACGAAAAAATGTTAATCAAGAGAATGAGCAGCTTCCAAGTAGTGCAAATGATGGGCGCTGTTTCGAACAAACATATTCCGTACAGAAAAATGATGCGCAAAGTACATGGTAGAACATTTCATTTGCCTCTGCCTTTACAAGAAACATTAGATAAGATATGTCCTCCGGAAGATCCTATAAATTTGAATCACGAGTTGCACATCCTCGTTCGAGGTATACCCAAAAAGTCAAAAATTGTTTGGGAAAATTTAGTGGATATTAATAAAGTGTATAAGGCTTTACAATGGTTGAAAGACAATAATCCCCACTATTCGGAGATTTGTCTTCCAGCGTCGTCTGATGATTTATTAAATAATAAGTTGCAAGAAACAGAATATCAGATCGTATTCGATGATGAAAGCGATGACAACAATAATGAAATAGACGAGGTGATTGAGGACACTGTACAGTACAATAAAGATGATAATAATAATCAAACAGTTTCGAAACGTAAGGCTTTCTTGACGCAAATCACCAAAGATTCGGATATTAATGATCAGTATACAATATATCCAATGCACGCGAAAAAGATCGATAACGAATCTGCATTCAAACTTTATAAAATGTTGAAAATCGAAGACGTTCCAGTGGATAATCGTTATAAATATTTGGACGTTATGTGTTTTCCCGATTTATATTCCGAAGGTGTCAATGGACAACGAGAAGATAGAAATGTTGCATTACCGGATTATTTATTCATTAGAACGCGATTGATGTCGAAACACAGTAGATTCAGATTGAATCTGCAGTATCTGTTCTTCCATCTCAATGATGCTAACTGCTGACAATTGAAAAACGGTATCTATTATACGATGATGGTTGCTAACCCACGAGAGAGATACACTGCTGGTAGATACTTGAAGGAAATGAAAGACGAACAATTGGAATCGAATTTAACGAGTATTTTCGCAAAATTGAGAAATACGGATCAGTTTTGGCGACAACCGTCCAATAATGTAAAATGCATGACTCTGCATTATGGCCCGGCGACGTGGTTTTTGACTTTGAGTCCTAGTGAATGGAAATGGTTCGATTTGGGTGAATATTTACGAGACATGAATCCCGATAAAAAGAAGTTGTGCATCAGTGAACTAATCGCGTACGATCCTGTAAGCACGTCTAGATTCATGTGCATAAAATTCAAAGCCATGATTGATTTTATTTGTTCAACCGATAACCCAATAGGAGAGGTTATTCACTACTTCTGGCGACTAGAATATCAAACTAGAGGTATCCAGCACATGCATTGCATGATTTGGATAAAAGATGCTCCTGTGCTAGGAAAATCGCCGGATGAAGAAGTAGTTACGTTCATTCGAAAATACGTTACGTGTGAAATTCCAGATGAAAATATTTCGCCAACGTTGTACGAAACGGTTATAAGTGATCAGAATCATAAACATAACTCGTATTGCATGCGTACAATAAAAACCAAAACGAATATTTACAAAAAGTGTCGGTTCGATTTTCCTCGGCCAGTTACTGAAAATTTTGTTTTAAGAGACATCGTTACTTCGATAGTGGGTAGAAAAAATTTACGCAGTAAGAGCAGATTGTACGATCTTCCTCGCAAAAAGTCGGAAAGGTTTATCAATGATTATAATCCGGCTATCAAATTGGCTTGGGAGGGAAATATGGACATACAATTTATTGGAGAAAATTCAGAGTTTTTAAACTCATATTTAACAAAATACACGACAAAGTCGGAAAAATGCAATATAGACTTTGCAATGATAGATTCCAATAAGCCCTTGGCATCGAAACTGTGGAATTTTGCGATGCGTTCATTGAATAACAGAGAATGCGGTGCATTAGAAGCTGCGGATACATTATTAGGGAATCCCTTGTATGATACGGATAGTGATACACGTGTCAAATGGATTGATGTTAATGAGGTGAGAAACAGAAAAGTTAAAACGTTCAAGGAAATTGAAGCTCTCAATGAAAATTCTACGAATATCTATTGTCCGTCGTTCATCGATGACTACTATCTAAACAGATCTAAGGAATTAGAATCATTAAATTTGTATGATTTTGCTAGATTCTGGGAAATTACGAAACAGATGCCAAAAAGAGAGGAAGTCGAATATTACGAACTGGTATCGGGTTTATTTGTAAAGAAACGAAAAAAGTGTTATTTAATTAACCATTATCGATTTAATGTAAAAACTGAACCCGAAAAGTACTTCTACTCGCTACTTCTTCTGTTCAAACCATGGAGAAATTTGAGTGAACTTAAAGGTACATGGGAGACTTACACGGATGCCTTTAAGAATTCAGAGTCTGCTTTAACGAAGGCAATGAAATATCATGAAAGGCTCGAAGAAATACAAAAAGCTTTTGAAAACGTTGCTGAATTAATGGAGAAGCGCGAAAATGATTTGAAAACAGTAGACGTAGACAAATTCGATGACGATGAACTGGATTGCTATCCGATAGAAGCTGACGGTGCGATGAAAGATTTGGAAGATTTTGGTAAGATTGACGTGCCGATTAACTTACCGCAAATGATGTCGCGATTAAACAAAGACCAGAAAAGTCTTCGACAGGGTATGTCAAGTTTTACAAAATAAAAATCAGATTCTGCGATTGTACGTAAGTGGCGAGGGTGGTACAGGGAAAAGTTTTCTTATTGAAACGATCAAACATTGGATCAGAATAAATTTGAAAAAAGCGACTGCGATATCTGCTCCCACGGGTATCGCAGCATTCAATATCGATGGCTTGACAATTCATAGAATGTTTCAGTTGCCCGTCACTCATGAATCTACGCCAAAGTACGTGAACTTGTCAGACATGGTCTTGAAAATTTTGAGAGACAAATTGAAGAATGTCGAACTATTTATAATCGATGAAGTATCCATGATTTCGAACGTGACACTTATGTTTATCAATCTACGATTATGTGAAATCTTTGATACGACAGATACGGATGATGGTTTCTTTGGCAGAAAACACATTCTCTTGTTTGGAGACTTGTTGCAGCTTCCTCCTGTAAAAGGACAACCTCCGTTTGTTAAAATGTCTCGATCAGAGGTTCAGAAGTATTTAGGTACCATGGGTGGACCTGACTTGTGGAGACTGTTCGATTATGACGAACTCTTGATCAATATGCGACAAAGATGCGACGACACATATCGCAATATACTTTCTAGAATACGAATAGGTCTGCTAACGGATTCTGACATCAGTGTTCTTGAATCGAGAAAAATAAATTTCAAAGAAGGTAGTTGCGACGAAAGATTGAATGAACTTTGCACCTATATGAATCAATTACCGATTGATACGATATGTTTATTACCCACGTGTTATTTGTGCAAGGTTTTGAACACGGCAATGCTCGATAGAGTCGACGGCGATGAAATTTTACTGATAGCGGAAGATGATATCGATTGTGCTCCAGCAATGCAAAAAAAGTGCAAAAAACATTGAAAGAGAAAGATGATAAAGTTTCAGAAACAGCTGGCATTGAAAGAGTAATAGCGATTAAAATTGGTGTTAAAGTGATGATTCGACGAAACATTGACGTAACTCTGGGACTTGTCAATGGAACGATAGGCAATGTAGTTGCGGTTAATCGTGCTGCTGATGGAAATCATATTGATTCCATCAAATTGGTTACTTCGGATAATAAAGAATTTACAATAACAAAAGTAGATATTAAATTCGAGGTATTCCACAAAATAGTTGTACATCGGAAACAATTTCCATTGTCCCTCAGTTATGGAATAACCATACACAAGAGTCAAGGAATTACGTGTAAGAATGCAATGATGGATCTAGGAATGACTGTATTCAGTGATGGGCAAGCCTACGTAGGTTTGTCAAGAGTGAGTACATTGGAGGGTCTACATTTGATAAACTTCAATCCGGCATCCGTTAAAGCACACTCGGGAGCCATTGCAGAATATAATCAACTGAGATCTTTGTTCAAATCTCAGCTACCACAAATCGATTCGTCTGAGAAAAAAGCTGTAAAAGTTCACTATCGTCGATGGGCCATACCTAATTATATTGATGATGTACAGAATTATGGTTGCGAGGAACCAGAAAGTGTAGTTACGTGGAAAATATACGGCCTTCGCAATGACGATAATGTTTCGTGTTACGCAAATGTAATATTGCAGTGTGCGTTTCATTGCGTGCGTATCAGGCAACAAATACTAAAAAATAAAACATCGAACACATTGGTTGATGCTATATGCGCGTATGCTGAGCGTAAATGTTGCAACGTTCAAGCGGTTAGAAGATATGTCGGAGAACGCTTCGCGGAACAAACACAACAAGATGCTTCGGAATTTTTCACGGCTGTAATGTCGACGTATTCCGAAATCAATGATGTATTAGAACTCGAATTGAAGCACGTAACATGTTGCTCGAATGCCAAATGTAATTACACGGTAGCTACGCTGGAAAAGAGTTGTTTGCTAATATTACCTATACAGTCGACATTAAAAAGGAAAAAAGGTGTCACGCTACAAACTTTGATTGATTCGGAATTTTCGAAATGGGAAACGATAAACGGCAATTGTAACGAATGTAAGGGTACCATTCTGAAAAAGAAAACCGTAATTGAATCGACTTTATCCATCTTAGTAATACAGCTCAATTTATACACTTTTGTGAACGGTGTTTCCAAAAAAATTATCAACAATCGGATCAACGCCGTACCGACGAGTAATATCACGATTAATAAAAAAAAGTACAAGGTAATAAGCGCTATATTTCACGAAGGCGAAGAAATGAATTGTGGTCACTATACGTGTATGTTGAGAGCAGACAAAAAATCGGAATGGTATTGCTCTAATAATATGACAGTTATCAAGAAAAAATGGCCCAAAGGAGCACAAGGGGCGTACATGTTGTTTTTGGAGCAGATTAAGTAAATTTAAAGTTAAAGCAAACTCGGGAGCCATTGCAGAATACAATCGATTAAGATCTGTGTTCAAATATCAGCTACCATGAATCAATTCGTCCGAGAAAAAGGCTGTGAAAGTTCACGATTTAATGATATTGAAATTATCAAGAAAAAATGGCCTAAAGGAGCACATTAAGTAAGTTGAAAAATAATTTTTACAATTAATGACACTTTCCTAGAATGTAACGGAATTTTTTTACTGCATGTTTACATGAACCTTAATAAACTATTGAAATTGATCATTTTGGTCATTAAATTTTATTTTTCAAATCCGGAACATTATAACAATTAATCGCCTGCTCTGGCGCTGTACGAAGGCTACCGTAAGCGCCGAAATAAAATATCGGCTGCTCTGGCGCTGTATTAAGGCTGCTGTAAGCGCCGCATTAAAACATTGAGTGCAAACAAGTTCTAGTTTGTCCTAGACATCCAATTAGAAAAATTATTTTTGGATTTATTACGTGCCCAAACAAAAATGCGACAGCTGCAATAGCGCTGAAATTGAGCTTATTTTAGGCACCCAATTAAAAAAATTTGGAGTGCTCTGCTTATAAAAAATATCCCAGAGACGATCAATTCGTTTATTAATTATATTTTTAAAAATATTTCATACCAGATGTAGTTTGCACCAGACGTAATGATCGTGTTAAAATCGGAGAGACGAATAAAATATATGGTTGCGTTCTCACGAGAATGGGCGATGGAGGGGCCCATTCTTTATTTTCAATATTATTATGGGAAACGCTAAACGGCACTTGTAACGAATGTAAGGGTACTGTTCTGAAAAAAAAAACCGTAATCGAATCGACTTTATCAGTCTTAGTAATACAGCTCAATTTATCAGGAGACGCGGCAGCGTCTTACTGTTAATTTACTGTTCAATAAAAATGTTCAAAAACCATCCCTTGGGCGCGAAATTTAATATTTCGGAAACGGTGCATCGCAAAAATACAGGGCCTGTGTTATTAATTAAGGTTTCTTCTAGGGTTAATTTACCATTCATAAAAAATTTTCAAAAACCACCTCTTGGGGGTGAAATTTAATGTCTCGGAAACAGTGCGTTGCAAAAATATGAGACTTGTGCCGTTAATTAAGGTTTCTTATGGGGTAGATTTATAGTTATCCTTAAAGAAAAATACGCAATTGCATATTGCAAATAGCATAACTTTTTTTAAACTTTGCGTTTTTTTTGCACCAATTGATTCATATATCTGTACTCTAAAAAGTAGGTGATATCCCAAAAAATATCATAAATGAAAAGGTCAAGCCATGTTCAAAAATAGACCCTCAAGAATTTGAATTTTTACAAATTTAAATGATTATTTAATAATATATTACCATGAAAAGTAACTGATATATTATACTGATATATTATGCCAGTTCAAAGTGAACATACATAAAGTGTATATTATCTAAATAAATTAATAAAATAAATAATATAATAAATTTAATAACATATTACCACGATAAATAACTGATATGTTATTCAAGGTGCAAATTCAAAATGAACATACATACATAAGGTGTATATAAGTAAAATTGATTAAAATTTGACTCTAAGTGAAAGTACATAAGTGATATGTTATTCTTAGTGCACAAAATATAAAAGTCGTTTATTGAAGTTTGATTTGAAATTTATACAAACCTGGACAATGAAAAATAGTTGCTTGTAATTCCAGAGTACTAATTTGTTAATTACTCGGAAAAAGAACATGGCGGCCTGCTCTCAAAAAACTTTCGATGGATAGAATAAATAATTAAAATGAAAAAGTTACGAAAATGGTTTAGATTTAAAATCTCCAACTTTTCTGTAGTAAAATTTCGAATTTTTGTATCAATTTCCGATTTTGAATTTGTTATGCCATATTTTCAGCGAGTAATTTATTGATCAAAAAGTGTTGTATTGTTTGAAACGGGTAAATATTAAATAAACCCAAAATTCATAAGTAAAAAAGTTCTCATGTCAAGTACAAAGAAGCTACACGCTTAAAAAGATTAGTGATTATCTGACGTAACATACAACTATAAAAAATCAGATATTAATTATTCAAGATACAAGTGCGAAATAAATATCGTTAAAATATAGATACAAAATTTACCACAATTTGACTCTGAAAAGTAACATGCTTCTTAAAGTGCATATATAAAATTTAACAGTGTTTTGATAATGATTAATTTAAATATTTGCATTATCTCTCTTTCTCTCTCTCTGGGCAGGGTGACATATGTGATTGATATTTAACAGTACTACTAACTTATTGAATAGTCAGGGACAAGTTGTGTCGGATGAATCGGAATGTAAGTATTATTATTCTTAAGTGGATACTGAGAAACGCATCGAAGTTTTTTGAGAGCAGGCCGCCATGTTCTTTTTCCGAGTAATTAACAAATTAGTACTCTGGAATTACAAGCAACTATTTTTCATTGTCCAGGTTTGTATAAATTTCAAATCAAACTTCAATAAACGACTTTTATATTTTGTGCACTAAGAATAACATATCACTTATGTACTTTCACTTAGAGTCAAATTTTAATCAATTTTACTTATATACACCTTATGTATGTATGTTCATTTTGAATTTGCACCTTGAATAACATATATATATTGTTGCGGATTCGGACAAATAATCCGTGTCTCGGTTTCGCTTCGGAAACGTCGGTTTACGCTCACGGTACCGTGTCCTGTTGCACGCGAAAATATCGTGCGAATGTGTATATTGCGGCACGCTTGGCCCGCGTGAACGGGAACTTCGTTGGATTCCAACACGCGGCAGAAAAAAGGGTTGTGTACGAAAACGGTCACATGTCGAATGGCTTGCTCGTCGATATAACAAAGGGGTACAAATTCCTTCGGTTACTGGGATAGTCAGTCGCTTCGCATACCCGCAAGCAGCAACACGGAGCAGTCGGATCTCAGCGTTACGTTCTATCCGTTCACGTGAGCCCACAGCGGCGTAGCGACAATCAAGTGCGGCACGAGTCCGCTACTTCTTTCATTCCCGTCTTCGACGCACCGTTTGCGGAGCGTAGTCCCGGTATCACGGCCGCGATAAGTAGCCAAGTCGAGTCGTTCAGGCCGTAACGACCGATCGGCAAATCGCGGATCATATATATATATATATATACATATATATTGGTTTAAAAATAATTTTATTGGATTAATAAGATTTGTGATTAAAATCACACTGATAAGCACGATCCAGTGAGAAGAGATCTATCGAGTCGACATCGAATTGACGTAAATTGCATCGATCGATATCAATTTAATGTCGATTTGATGGTCATTTCTCACTGGGGATATAAATTGGATAATTTTTAACTAGATTAACCATATTTAATTAAAAGTAATCCGATTTATGTCATGTTTGGTGTCATTTTAATCGTGAAAATGTCATTAATCCATTAAAATTATTTTCAAATCAATAAAATGTGAAATAAATGTTCTAGGTTTTATTTTATTCCATGTTTACTTTTCATAGATAAGCGAGTTCTTTAAAATCCTCGACGCTGGAGCGCGAGGAAAGCAAGAGAGAGAGAGAGAACGAGTAAGGAGCAAGCGAGATGGCCAACATCAAAGAGAGTTCCAAAATCTCGACGCGAGCCTATCTTAATCTCCAATCTTTCGTATCATTTTTTATTTTACTATAGAAAATAAAATTTTTACATTTTGCATTTTATCGGTCCGAAAATAATTGTAATGGATTAATGAGAATTTTACGATTAAAATGACACCAAACACGACATAAATCGAATAATTTTTAATTACATAAATAATTGATATAGTTTGATTATGCATACATATACCTATATATTGCTTACATTTATTTACTGATTCAATTTATAATAAATAGTCACTTAAAAAGGATCTAAATTACAGGTTGAAAAGTCATGTAATAATTTTAATAAAAGAGTTAGATCAATAAATCTTAAATTAATAACAAATTGCCAATTTCCACAAAAGTTTAAATTTCTTTATTATTTAATTAATTATTAACAAATTATTTAATTAATTATTAACACAACAAAAATCTTGAACTAGAGGAAAAGAAAATCGGTTTCTCGACTCCGATCACTTGAAATATTTGCTACCGATGTACGGCGTGCGAAGGAGAAGGTTGTAAATCTCCCACCTCTCTCTCGCTCTCTCGTCTCGTAGTTATTAGCATGGACTCAAACTAGGGGCGAAATGTGTTGATAAAATCGGATATACTTAGTCCGGACTCAAACCAGGGGCAAAATCTTTAGCCCGGATTCAAACCAGGGGAGAAATGTGTCGATAAAATCGGATATACTTAGTCTGGACTCAAACCAGGGGCGAAATCTTTAGCCTGGACTCAAACCAGGGGCGAAACGGGTCGATAATCAAAGCAAAGACGAATGGTCTCGTTTTTACCCGGACTTTGGCTAGTAGGTTTGGTATAGTTAGGTATAGCTGAAACACAGTATATCCAGTAGCGCGACCATAGAGATATTAGACTAGAGTGCGCAAAGGCTACCGCCGCCTGTAAGTGGACGCGATAGAGGCTAAGAGAGAGACGGATGCTGAATGCGCTTCCGCGCGTAGGCTCTGCTGACACGCTACGCCCAAGAGGGGAGAAAGCCAATCACAGCGCTCAGCTAGAAAGAGACAGAGGGAAATTCAGCAACCGTCTCTCTCTTAGTTCTATCGCAGGATTCGGCCTCTTGCGCACTCTAGTCTAATATCTCTATGAGCGCAATTCTCTCGATTTTGTGTTGGCTAGAATGAAATGCACAAAATAAGCGAGTTAGCTAGGAACACAAAAGCTGACTATAAAGAAATAATATTAGGCAATAATTCTATACAATGGCTATATATAAAAAAATTATATGATTTACAAACAAAAATGACTCTAAAATTTAGCAATAAGCTAAATTCGTCTTGTATTAAATGGGAACAGAACAAGATGAAGGTGAAATATGCTGCAAATACATTAAGCTTTTCTGTGGCAAATGCCTTAAAATTTTTGAAACAATGTGGGATGAAAGATTTTGAAAATTGTGATGAAACTATCAAATTTATTAAAACAATAGATAGGCTTTTTGATATATTAAACCTGAGAATATCCTATTGGTAAAGGATATAAAAAACTTTTAACGATTTAAAGACCTTTCAATCTTAAAAACTATTACGGAAAATAATATTAATTATTTATTTACTTTAAAAACTGTTGAAGGAGAATTTCTCTACAAATCTAGAAGAAAAACATTCATATTAGGTTTTGCTTGTGCTATCAAATCAACTTTCAATATTGCCGAAGAAATTTTACAGATACGATATTATCAATATTTCTTAACTTATAATTTAAGTTAAGATCACTTGGAAATTTTTTTCTCAAAAATTAGAAACCGGTTTGGGAGTAATAACAATCCCAACGTTCTACAATTCTAAAATTTACGCACTGAGAAAGATTCTAATGAAAAATAAAATATCCTCATCTTCTTGCACTAATTGTGTTGTTCTGAACGATGTAGGATCTGTTTTTCCGTTTAAATGGACTAAATCTAATCATAAAAGTAAAGAATCCATTTTAAGTAAATCACAAGATTTTATTTCGACATTATGTAATATTGAAATTAATGAAATGAAAAATTATGTATTGCATTACATTTCTGGATATATAGTTCGAGCAATGTTAAAATTTATTGATTGTTTTACTTGTGCTGAATCATTAATTGCACCAAGGCAAGAACATGCTTATTACCAATCAGTAGTGTATTGAAATTTCTCTAATTATGTCACCATGGAGGTTTAATATCACCTTCACAGAGTGTGATGACTAAACACCGAAAAAAAATCTTAACTCAAACGAAAGGATTCCAAAAGTTTGTCTACGAAATATTTAGATTTGGCAGTTATACTAAATTAAAAGACAATTTGTTTTATGTAAAAATATATTCCTTAATTTACATTGTAAAGTTTCACATTTAGAAAATTCACATAAATTAAGATTGATTATATCAATAGCACATAATTTAAACATTTGTTTATTCAATTATGGTAAATTTTTTCATGAAGAGATTGTCACACCTTAAAAAAAAGACACAAACTAACAAAAATAGTTTTATTTAGAGAAGAATAAAGAAAATATTCTTTTTGTCATGTCTTTCTAAATTTCTTACTGATATTTTATTCACCTAGCACACAAAAGTAACTATTACATAACTGTTATAATTTTGTAACATAAGCATTATATGTAATAAAATAGGTTATATAGGTAATAATAAATATTAATTATCGCAATAAATATACTTCCCCCCGAACGGGTCTCCATCTTGACGTGGTGGAGGAGCTTAAGATCGCAGTCGGGTTCACCCGATCAGGGGTGACACCGAGTGCGACCGACAAAGAGGGACCCCCCAAGTTAAGGTGTAAGCGACCGTGCCGAGGACTGCGTGTCGCAGGGGGTGCTGCGACTCGAACGGTGCCTCCCGGATACCGGGCGAACTCCGGGAGTAATATGCCAAACCCCGGCATCGCGGCTCTGACCGGGTGAGACCGCTCTTCCGCACTACTCGTGGGACTAAAATGGATAACGAGCTTAAAAACAATAACAATGTACAAGCAATTCTCCAGGGAGTGGCTTCATTAGGAAGCGAACTACTGGAGGATCCGATTACATGGGGACGGGAGCTACGAGCGACCGTATCAAACCCCGAGTCAAATATAGCGGCGCAGCTAGGCGACGCTTTAGAAAGGAGAAGCAAAGGCGGCTCCTTGAGGAGGAGAGGGCCAAAGAGGTCCAATCGACTCCTCGAGGGGTAGCCAATGCTGCAGGGAAGGGAGTGGGGCCGCCGATGCCTGGGACGTCTAAGCGACCCAGGTCGGAAGCGATCTCCACCCCCAGCCCTACAGACCATCGCCTAGGCAAGAAGCCCAAGATCGACGATCAAGGGTCGTATGCCCAGGCGACTAAAGGACTTGTCCGGTTGGCCCTTGTACTGGAGGGCTACCCGGACAAAAGAATCGGATCGGGGGAAATTCCAAAAATTAGTAAATTGATCAGGGGGCGTATCCTCGGATTACCCGAGGGCACTAGAGCTCCCGTTTTCGGTGGGAGAGGGACGGCGCGCTGTTTTTCTCATGCGCCGACGAGACAACGGCAGAGTGGCTAAAAAGCCTATCTGCCGAGCTGAAAGTAGAGGGGGTCCCTTTGCGTGTGCTGTCGCCCGAGGAGCTACCTAAGCGCCATAGGGTGGTGGTACATGTTGAGGAACCCGATATGACTGTCGAGGAGTCTCTGAGGCTCCTCGACAGACAAAATACGGGCCTGGGATCCAGGGAGTGGATCGTTACCAGGGGCAGCGAGAGGAGAGATGCTTCGAGCACTCACTTCTCCTGCCTTGTCGGCGATTCCTCGCTGGAGCGCCTCGGGGCCTGTAATTATAGGCCCTTCTGCGGGCTGGGTTGGGCAACCGTAAGGTTGCTCGACAAGGAACGCAAGGAGGTGCCTGCGGCGGTCACAGACGTGGACGGGGGATTAGTCGTTCCAATGGCTAATTCCGGAGTCCAGGTGACGCAGATTAATCTGCACCATAGCAAAGGCGCCTCGGCAATTCTCGCCAGGAGCATGGCTATGGTGCATACAGTAATTGCACTCGTTCAGGAGCCTTGGCTTCTGAATGGCGCAATCAAAGGTTTGAAGGGACGCGGTATTTTTTGTTACACCCCCCGGGCCGCAAGCCCAGGACCTGCATTGTAACCAAAGGTTGTAATGCGGTATTCATGTTTCAGCTCAGCTGTGAGGACTTCGCAGTCATCCAGACGAGACTGCAGCTCGCGGATGGTAGGAGCCTAGATCTTTTGATCGGGTCGGCATATATGCCTGTAACGTCCGCCGAATAATTTGTATGACGGACGTTTACAGCTACCGATAGATGGCGCCACTTACACAGAAAAGGGGATGCGTTGGGTATAAGTTGCACCAATTCAAATAAATAATATAAGTTAAAATGTAAAATTACTTAAAATTTATATTTGCATGGACGGAAATTGATAATGTTACTATATATTAATAATGACACCTTTAATTGATAACATGTGTCCTTGACGTAATTTTTACTCGCAAACACAAAACTAACGATTTTTCCTTTTTTTTTATATAACAATTTTACACGGACAAAACATGAGGAAAATACACAATCCATGCAGGTATAAATATCTACATTATGAAACCTTACGTAATCCCGTGACTAAATAACATAGCTATAAGTAGATAGTAAACCTAAAATCCCACACATTTGGGAACTCATAGTATACGTATATATATATATATATATGTTCCACTGAGATTACTAATAAACAAATAACGGGAATATTAACGGCATAAAATAATTATTCTTTTCGAACTCCTTCTTCTCTTCAAACGAGTAGAAGAGACAAAGGAGCTCAGAAGCTGCTTATCTCTAAGGGGAGGTAGAGGAATGTATAACATAAACTACGGCCCCTTGAAAACTTTGCTTAGAGATTCCAAACGTGTGGGACAAAAACTTATAATATTCAATTTATTACCGTAACCCATTTTAGATAGTAGTAACTTAATTGTAAGGTGCGCTTAACAACAAAATTTTAGAAATAAGATACAGCGTAATACATCAAACGTTCAGGCGAGTACTTGTTTGGTAATTGAGAAAACATTTTAACGAAAAACCTTTTCCTCCCAAGACAATTCATATAAATAATAATATTATAATTAATTTCATATCCTTTGGGAAAAAGATACGGAATTGTTCTTAACACCCCAATATTAAGCGTACACTTAGATACCCCCACTCTGATGTCTCCCTCCGCTTTGTCTCGAAAGAGTGTCACAAAGCGAATAGCAGTCAGTCTCAGTTAGATCCCCGTCAAGTTCAGTCACAAAAAGAAAGGGCTTTTTCCAATATCCGAACACTGTATCGCTGTATCTTGTTAACGCCCTAAATTACTTGGAAGCGACAAATAAAGGAAACTATTGTATTCTACATGGAAAATTGTATCTAAACGGAAGCTTGTGTTGATTCTGAATAAAACTTCAAACAAATTGTAATAATCCCGCAAGCTTAAGGTAAATCTTAACTGTACTCACTTAACTAACACGACACTAGTATTTTCATATCATTAATTCTATTATATGATAATTATAAATCTGATTACATTCTGGTTTATCTTTATATTAGTGTGTTACTATTGGTCATTATTCGGTTATCTTCGCTTTTGCATTATATTACATCTTTTATATATTAACCCCCATTCGTACCGTTTAGTTTATCCATATATTACGTTTCATATACATTGTATTGTTATTTTATCACACTTATACGTTATATTCATCCACGGATGTCGTTAACCATTATTAATAACAACCAGGTTAATTATCATGCTATATGTTCATTGTATTATTTCCCCCCCGTTTCCATATAATAATTCATCGTAGCTTTCATTACCAGGAATTCTTTCTGTCTCTGCCATTATTTGAATACCTTATTTTATTTTGCCACCTTTATCGAAATTCGGTATGTAATTCCCTGTTAATGGTTACTATTCCTCTAAACTAAATTGAATTATTTTTATCATTACTATAAATACATACATATATTTCCTTTCCTCGCACGTTTATACCTCACGACCGCCGGGTCATGGTTAGTACTATCGATTATAATATTATAAAATCACATAACTTCTGGATTCTAATACGTGGAGTGAACGCCGTAATTTCCGCTCGGTTACTGGTTTTGCTCCCTTTTGCAAATCGATGATACGGATGATAGTAATCCGATTGATCGAGTTTTAAGTCAATTATCCCGCGGTTCTCAGCGCCATCTTGGACGTAACAACAGCGCTGAAATAAAATTGGTGACAGCGGTGGGATAGTTTTTTGTCCAACCGCGGAAATCCTCTTATTACTTCCTGAAAGAACAGGTCCATCGGATTTAATCATTTCACCGTGACTAGCTGTATTTTCCCTTTACTTTGCATCGCGTAAATCAAACTGCGCATCAGAATTAAAAAAAAAAAAATTTTATTCAGAATTTCTTTCAATAATATACATTGTATTTTATACACCTACGTATTAATTTACCGCGCACCACTAATAGCGCGTATTTACATCTTCCCCTTTTGACTTATCGATGGCTCATAACACCCGATCTCAATGTGTCTCGCCCCCATGGAATGGATTTAGGTAATCAGCCTTTATCCGAAGCGGAAATGGACGCTTTTAGACAACAACTACACGAAAAGGAAAAATTGCTAAAAGAACAAACCGACGCTTTGATACACCGACAAAAGGAATTTGAGAAGGAACAAAGAAAATTCGAAGAAACCAAAGGCAGCAATGTAGATATTAACAATCTTACGCACGTATTAACCTCTATTCAGAACGAGCTTTCCTCCTTAAAAACTTTGAACGAACAGTTTCTACACCTGGAAAAACGAGTAAATGACCAAAGCAACTTAATTAACAAAACTCCTCACCAAACGCTAGTTGATCCGCCCAACGACAATCCATCAGTTCGAAGCACTACTCAGTTTGGCCTGCCACCACCAACTACATCGAATATTCCCCTCCTACAATCCGGAGCCAACTATCCTAATTCCACTATACGGGACGCATTGGAGCTCGTCCCTAAATACGATGGTCATAATATCTCCGTCTTACAATTTGTAAGGGCATGTAAACGCGCCAAGGAACTCACTCCTCTGACCAACGAAAATCACTTAGTTCGATTATTGAAAAACAAATTGACCGGTCACGCATACTTGGCGGTTGAAGATGAAGTACTTAATACGGTCGATCAACTTACCGATTCTTTGAAACGCACTTTTGGCCCGGCAAGGACTTCGAACTATTACCGGGGACAATTGAGTATTAATTTTAAGAAACCGTCGGAACATATTCTGGATTACATTGGCCGCGTGAAGGACTTACGCAGTGCTATCATTGAAGGGGACCAGAGACAAGTCGGACGACCGCTTAATAGCTACGAAATCGAGCAGATTGATTCTTACACCCTAGAATCCTTCTTCGAAGGCTTACCCCCTGAATTTCGAGCCGAGATACGTATGGAAGGATATAATACTCTTTCCGAGGCTTATAATAAAGCCATACTCATTAATAAAAGACTCGAGCGTGATCGCACTCGACAACGTGATACTAGAATCAATCCTAATCGCACGAATCCATCTAATACCGAAGGAGAGACTCCGCCAGTCTCAATTATGCAACCTGCTCACCAGCAATCCACGACTGGTGACGCTCCATTCCAAACCAAGGTCTGTGCGTATTGCAAAAACTTTGGTCACTTAATTTCCGAATGTAAAAAGAGACAATATAATAACACTCGCGCAAAGCAGCAGGAAAACTCACCTGGCCCTTCGACAACGGGCGCAAGTCAAGGGCTAGCAAAAGCGCGCCCGATGTATCCGATAATAACGGAAGTGCCGGAATCACCGTCATTGAGCTCAGCACCGGCACTGTGCCCACAATCGAACTAATATCACCCTCTTTCCGGGGCCCAATCGCGCTGATGCTTGACACAGGAGCTCAACCAAACATTATTAAGACTGATGCCCTGAGTCACGAGGTACCTATTGACAAGACACAGATTCTGAAATTAAAAGGTATCACTGAAAACGTTGTGGAAACTCTTGGAATCGCACACGTTCTGTTTAATACACCGATAATCTTCCATGTTGTAGCTGACGACTTCCCTATTGTACAACAGGGAATCTTGGGAACCTCTTTCTTTACTAAACATCATGCACGTATAGATTATGGCACCAGTTGCGTCACCTGGAAACGACATAAGATACCTTTTAAAACGACTGAAAGTGTCGTAATACCGCCGAGATCCAACATCGCTTTTACGGTTAAAGTTACTAACCCAGAGGTGAAAGTCGGATATTTACCACGAATGTACATAAAGGACGGAGTTTTCCTAGGAAACTCCCTTGTCACCTGCATCAATGATAAAGCATATATTCGGGTTATTAATACCACTGAGATTGAACTAGAAGTCCTCGTTCCTACTGTTCGATTACAAGAAGTTACACAAATAGCCGCTACTAACGAAGGAAATCACACTAATCTAGTCGACGCTGAATCTATGACCTCTGATTCTTGCCATCCTAGTGATGGATATCTTAAGGAGTCCAAGGATGGACATTCCATGCAAAATTCTACTTCGAAGATCTCTGAATCTACAATATCATTGCCTCCACCTGTTCTAGAACAGGAAAAATCTTTAGGCAATATTAACTTTGCGAATTCTAATTCTTCTATATCTTCGCCTTTTGTAGGCTCGAAATCGATAAATCACTCGGATGAGCTAAATCTAATTCCTCATCCCAACGCCGAATCAGAATTGAGAGCAAACCAAATCATTAAGCTCCTTCGTTTAGATCACCTGAATTTCGAGGAAAAACGAAACGTATTATCCCTCGTAAAGCGTCATCAAGATCGTTTTTACTTACCCGACGATCCCTTAGGACAAACTACTCTTACTTCTCACAAAATCCCTACCACCGACGACTTACCTATAACTACAAAACAATATCGATTTCCGCCCATACATAAAACGGAAATCGATAGTCAAGTTTCCCAGCTACTCTCAAACAACATAATCAAACCCTCAATTTCACCATACAACTCACCTGTATGGGTGGTTCCCAAAAAGGCGGATTCACATGGTAATAGAAGATGGAGAATGGTAATAGATTATCGAAAACTCAATGAAAAAACCACCGGAGATGCCTATCCTCTTCCAAATATCTCTGATATTTTGGACCAGCTTGGAGCAGCCAAGTATTTCTCAGTCCTTGACCTCGCTAGTGGGTTTCACCAAATTCCCATGGATTTGTCGCACGCTCACAAAACGGCCTTTTCAACGCCCCACGGACACTACGAATTTACCCGGATGCCGTTTGGACTCAAGAACGCGCCTGCAACGTTCCAGCGTCTAATGGATCAAGTCCTTTCCGGTTTACAAGGAGCAGAACTTTTTGTCTATATGGATGATATCGTCATATACGCCAGCTCATTGCATGAACACGATATTAAAATACGGAAACTAATGGATCGATTGCGTTACGCCAACCTATTACTCCAACCTGAGAAATGCGAGTTCTTGCGGCACGAAGTTGGATATCTAGGCCATATAATTGGTAACGATGGAGTTCACCCAAATCCAGAAAAGACAGCTGCCGTAAAAAATTTCCCTATTCCCAGGAGCGCCAAAAACATTAAACAATTTCTGGGACTCGCGGGTTACTACCGCCGTTTCATACCTAACTTCTCCGGAGTAGCAAAACCATTAACTAGTCTTCTCAAAAAGAATGTCACCTTTAAATGGACAACCGAACAACAGGAAGCATTCGATCTTTTAAAAACTATGCTCTGTGAACAACCCATTCTTCAATATCCGAATTTTGCAAAACCATTTATACTCACCACCGATGCATCAAATGCAGCCATTGGTGGAGTTCTTAGTCAAGGCACGATCGGACAAGACCTTCCTATATCTTACGTATCCCGCGTGATGAACTCTGCCGAAATGAATTATTCAACCATTGAGAAAGAACTTCTAGCCATGATATATTGTACACACCATTTTAGACCATATTTGTATGGTCACAAATTTTTCCTTGTCACTGATCATCAACCACTCACATGGCTTTATAAAGTCAAGGACCCCACTTCAAGACTCATGAGGTGGCGTCTGAAGTTGGAAGAATATAATTATGAAATCATTTATAAACCTGGATCCGCTAATCATAACGCTGATGCACTCTCCCGAAATCCCCAAATACTAGCCATTGCACATTCACCCTCATCATTACCCGTCAAGATCGTCGAATGCATATCCTTAGACACAGACTCAAATCCGCCCTCACCAACTCCGAGTCAATTTGAAACCGTTAGCGAACACAGTGAGCAATACCAACTCCAACTTCCCTTCCTTTCCTCTGCCGCGCCAGAAGATCTTGACCCGGAAGAAAGTTTTTTACCATTCAATGCTCCCACCAAGGAAACCGCAACACGACCATCTCCCGTAGACGACAGTGACTCAGAGGGACCTACCATCAGATCCGATTCCACCGATGAAGAAGATGATGAAATAATGTACCAACATCTTACACAAGCCAAGATACAAACAAATCGAGACAAGTTGTCTATTCAAAGGGATAATATTGTCATATTAGTGACCGTTGATGGACATCCGTTCGACGATGGGGCCAAAGAACTCAACGAATTGAACAAGATTCCACCTTTGATCGATCTAACTCTTGGCCGTGCGCGAGTATTCCCCCGCGACATCAATAGGAAAAAATTGATAGTATTACCCATAAAGGAAAGACAAACCACCATAACCGATTGGGATGTACTTCAAGAAGGCATACGTTCCTTGTTAGATGTCGCGACCGAACTCCAACTAACTTCTTTCAGTATAGCAAAAACTCAGATGCTCGATGACATACCCTGGCCCTTAATCTCCGAAGAATTGCAAAACGTCTTTGACCATAGGCCGGTCATCATTACTATTTGCGAGGGTCTGACTATAACCCCCCCCCAAGAAGAAAGATCAAACATCATCAGTGAATATCATAGATCTGCTGTGGGTGGGCATAAAGGAGTAACTAAGACCTTTCTCAGGATCCGTCAAAATTACTATTGGAATAACATCAAAGCTCAGGTTCAGGAATTCATACGGAATTGTCGCGAATGCCAATTAAAAAAGTTAGTGAGACTTAAAACAAGGCAACCAATGGTCCTTACGGATACGCCCGGATCTGCATTCGATAAGATAGCAATGGACGTAATGGGACCTTTACCCAAAACTAAACGCGGAAATAGATACATCCTAACCATACAAGACCTCCTCACTAAGTATTCAATCGCCGTTCCTATGGAGGACACCAGCGCTATCACTACTGCAGAAGCATTTGTTAACAATTTTATCTGCCGCTTCGGATGTCCCAAGGCAATCCTAACTGATCAAGGCACAAATTTTTTAAGTTACCTAATGAAGAATATTGCCAGACGTTTTAAGATCAAACATTTTCGTACCTCCGCTTATCACCCCCAGGCAAATGGATCCGTTGAACGTTCTCATCATGTTTTCATTGAATACTTAAAGGTATTTATCAACAAAAATGAACAATGGGATGAATTCATCGAAAGAGCAACATTTTCTTACAACTCCAGCGTCCACGAGGGTACTGGATTTACACCACACGAACTAATATTCGGAAGAAGCGCAAGGATTCCATCCAGTCAACAACCGATAGAAGCAGAAACCGGAACGTACCAACACTATTTACTTGAACTCTTCGATCGCATTCACGAAGCACAACAAGCAGCAAGAAATAATTTAGAACAATCAAAAACTCGTTCAAAACGCTATTATGACAGAAGACTAAATCAAATCAATTTCAAGGTTGGCGACCACGTGTTTATGAAAACAGAGAAAAAATCTAACAAGTTTTCAGACGAATATTCTGGGCCTTACAAAATCCTAGAAATCCTTGATCACGAGAATATACGAATTCAATTTAAAAATACCATCAAGTTAGTTCATGCTAACAAACTAAGACTATCCCACATCACTGACCCTGGTTGAAGCTTTGTTTAAATTAATGAGATATTCAGATCAATAAGCGGAGAATCTGTATGTATTTACAGATGCTTATCCTACTTTTGACGCTCCCGATCGGGGGGGTGTCCGGACTTCTTGGATATGACTGTGGAGGAACTTCCTTCAATGTAACAACAGTATCACTCCTGGATGTAGGCGAATGCCACCCTACCAACTCTCGTCCCAATTCCACCTCCGTATACATTCAACTCCTCCAAATCGCTGACTTTGCGGAAGTCCGCGCAATAATTTGCAAGATAGAAATCGATCGCCAGATGTTTTACTGCGGAATGCATTCGCATATATCCATGGTGCGCGGAGGCCACAGGAAATATCTAGTAGAATTGGACCGATATAGGTGTTCTCAACTACATGAAACCGGATCCATCACATTGGGAAATTCCGTCTTAATCATCGGCTTACTCCCCAACTCCACTAATTATCGAATCGTCACTCTGGCTGGTAGCACGAACATAGATGGCTCGTGTAAAGGAGGAGACTTCTCAGATCCATACGGAACCTGGAATAACGTCATCGTTGAAGCATCCGTCACCATCACACTACAAGATTATTATACTCCTGCGAAACCAAAAATGGACTATATCACACTCCGTTCGGGAGTCCAATGCACTCTTTCAAAGAATGAATGTATCAATGAAGATGGAGCAAATGTATTCTGGGCTCCCTTGCCGGTTGAGACTTGTAACTTTCACGCTTATAATGTTCTGTATCAAGGTCAAGCTTATAAAATTTATGACTCGAACAACCAATACCCCATAGTATATTCATTAACAACTAAAGACATTACTTTTGCATTATCAAAGAAGTCAGAGTATAACGTGTGTGGCTATACCTTAATACAAACCGAACACCCTAAATTGTTAATTGTAGAAACAAATAAAAATAACCTATTTGGTCAGCTTACTCGAATTTCAGTTAATAATTTGGATATTTTTACATACATTAATTCTAAATTCATTTATGTGGAGAAGCACTTAAAAACGCAAATGCAAGATCTTTATTACAATATTTTGGATCAGAAATGTAAATTGGAACGTCAAGTTTTACAAAATGCAATATCGTTAGCTCATAATGAGCCCGATGCATTTGCATACGGTTTAATGAAAGGGCCAGGATACATGGCCATCATATCCGGCGAGGTAGCTCATATCATCAAGTGTGTCCCGACTGAAGTCACACGCCGCTCTACCGAAAATTGTTACTTAGAATTACCAGTATTACTATTAAACAAATCTATGTACTTATCCCCTAAAACTCATATTTTGACCAACAGTGGCACCCCTATCGATTGCAACCCCCTTATACCAGTTATGTATAGGATAAGAGGCGGGTGGATTAGTCTTACGCCAAAACCTGCTGCAGTGGTTTCTCCACAAACTCTGGAACCAATGACCGAACCGGTGTGGAAGTATATAGACGCAGACCACCTCGCTGACAGTGGAATTTATTCCCAAGAAGATCTCACCAGGCTGCGTGACCACATCATGTTTCCTGTCGAGAGCACGGCCCTCCTCAACACCTTTGCGAAAACTGCAGCCGGGCACCGCGTTCCTTTATCAGGAA